>PVJS01005110.1:0-65650 GCA_004027185.1 Glis glis
GGATCCTCTGGTCTCCGCCTCCCAAAGTACTGGGATTACAAGCGTGCGCCACCACGCCCGGCCGCAAAGACTTTTAAAATACCTCCCCCATGGGCCAAGTGCTCTCCCAGGGTCCCACAGAATGCAGAGATGCTCTTAGATGTGCACTGATGTCTGATGTGCACACACTGCTGGACCTTAGACAGCAGCAACATCACTCATCAGCAATGTTCTGAGATGTCAACAGTCAATTTAACATGGAAACATTATAACAACTCAATAATTTAGAATGCTTATTTAATATGATTTAAACAATACTAGTAATATATTACCATTTACATAATATAGCAATTTCTTCATGCTTATGAGAGATAGTGATGGGACTTGAACATAGGACACTTGAATTTATTCTTTTCTGACAGTATTAGAGAGGAGATGACAATGTGCTTACCACTTGCATTTTAGGCAAATTATCTAATCTTTCTGAACTCCAACTTCTCCATTTCTTAAATGGAAGAAAAACATATACATTCAGTATTGGCATGAGGGTTAAATGGTAAAATATATGTAATATACCTTAATTGTAATGTGCTTACAATTTTTATTTCATTTTCAATATGGAAAAAAACCTTACACATTTTATTAGAAATTTCTACTCAATGAGGATAGCCAACTTTGTAGTTTCATTTCAATTTGGCCAGTATCATAATAGAGCCTAGTCTCAGCTAAAGCCACCTCAAATGTCATTACTTGATCATCTGCAACATGATTTCCACAGATCCTTAGAATACTTCTAGGCTACACCAGTGTTCTAGTATTCTAGGTATAATAGTGTAACATTCTAGGTAGTATTTCTGCTAGGTACAAAGACAGTAAGTTTCCATAACTACCAATGTAGTACTATTTATTTATTTATTTGATACTAGGGTTGAACCCAGGGCTTCATGCATGCTAAGCATGTGCTCTGCAGCTGAGCTATCCAACCAGCTCTAATTTAGTAATTTTGAAAACCTTTAGTATGAAAATATCATCTGTTATGGAATCAGAATCTTAAAAACGGTCATTTAGTTTAGTAGTACCCTACATTAGTAATTTAAATTATAGCTTGTGAATAGTGTCAGGCAATGCCTTGGAGCTTTGCTTACAGTAGAGTTACGTGTACTAACTCATTCCATACTCTTAGCTACCTGATGGCACTGGTACCATCATCATCTCATCATTTGTATTTATTTATTTATTTATTTACAGATAAGAAGACTGCAATATAGAGAAGTTAATTAACCAGCCCATAGTCTCATAGCCGCGGGTAGAGAGCTAGCGTTCAAATTCAGGCCAACTGGCATTAGAGTCTACTCTCTTCACCAAAGTTCTATTGGCTTTTTTTTTAAGCCAAAGCATAAATATTTCAGGCTTTGTGAGTCTCATGATCTCTGCCATAGACAATATGCAATGTAGAGTTGGCCAATTCCTGCTTGAAACCATCATACTCCCTGCCTCTCAAGTGTTTTACATCTTCAAACTCAGTCGATTCTCACAATATTCTGTAGTAATCACATGCTCTGTTAGTCCCCTTTGGTCAGCAAGAAAATGGAAGGGCCAAGAGAGTTTCCCCTAAATGCTCAGTGGAAAGACTAGGAGAGACCTGTGCACCTGGAGGCCAGGTCTAGGGGTCCATACAAGGATGCTCTTTGATCTACTTGAACAGCTCCCTGCCCACTCCATATTCTTCTCTACCAAACAGTATTCTTATGAAACAAGACTATCAAAGTGGAAATTATGACACCCATTTCACTCCTCTGTGCAGTACTGATTCATTCCATCTCTTGCCTGTCCCAATAGAAGAACCAAGGTTTCTGAACATTGGCTTTAAAATTTCCCAAATAAAGTCTCCCAGGACATGATAAGTCTTTTAAGTCTGAGAAGGAACCACAAGCAAAATATGTAAGCTTAAAATAAAGAAAAGGCTGTTAGATTTTACAAAGCTGAAGAAATCCCCACTACTCCCTCAGTGACCAATGCTTTCAGATAAAAGTGTATTTTATGGCAATGTCTCTTTCTCTCATTCGCTTTTATTGAGACTCAAGTCTTTTTTAATATTGTCAAATACATATGACATAAAAAATGGCTTTTTCTTAAAACTCCAGCTTCAGCAGAGCTTTACAATCCTGGTCACTCACTGTGGTCACAACATGGCACACCGTGACCCGTGTTCTTATTGTCGCTGGTAACTTCTGCTGGGAAAATGCCCGAGAGCTTTCCACGTACTAGCTTTATAGTCAATGAAAGCCGTAAAAGTGAGGGGGAAAGAATGGAAATATCAACAATGACACTAATAAGAACAGTGTCATTAACTGAGGGCTGACTAGAAGGGTGGCACTGTTCTCAGCATGTATTAACTCATTTGACTCTAAAGCAACCTTGAGAGAGGTGCTGTTATCATCATTCCCATTTAATAGGTGAGGAAACTGAGGCACAGAAAGGTTAGGAGGGAGAAGAAATCTGGGAAGTGACAGATTCAGTGATGACTACGGGCTCCAGGATTCTATGCTAGTCATTCTCATTTATCCACTAATGAAGAATACCTGGCATCTACTTAAAGCAACGTACTATTAAAATAAAAATTAAAATGGGCTGGGGGTGTAGCTCAGAGGTAAAATGCCCTGGGTTCAATCCCTAGTTGGAAAAAAAGTAACTTATACTAATATGTAATGTGACTGGTAATTTATGTAGTATCAGCCAAAACCTGTTTATAAGAATATAAGAATGGGATTCGTTTCATCATCATGGAGTTTAGTGTGTTCAAGGAACTCTCTATTTTACAAAGCCCAGGGGATAAAGTTTCTTAAAAGTCCAGAACAGAATGTTGTAATGTTAGCACATGTACTAGATACTGCAGGCAGGGATCTATGGCACACTAGAGTGGAAAAGACTACCTATGTCCTAGAAAATGATTTTTGGGTCCAGTTCCTGGCTCTGTCACTTTGAGCAGCAATTTCTATAAGCTGCAACATGGAGACAATAATAATTTACCTGGGAGGATTAGTTTGGGGGACAAATGAGACAATATATATGAGTGCACGTTGTAAACTGTAAAAGGATAAATAAATGCAAGTTGCTGTTTTATTATTACAGCTCTTCTTGAAGGAATGAAGATTTAGATATAAATTTTCTCCCAGAGGGGAAATCCTAAGCACAAGGCAATATAAATGCACTAAGAAAGAGGGATAAGGAGAGGAAAAGAACGGCCATGGATCCAATTCAACTAAACACCCCAGAACTTAAGGTATTTACTGGGGTTCCCCCAGGGCCTTATTAGACTGTGGGCAGGCAGCAGCCACCACTAACAACGGGACAAGTACTAAATGACTGCTCTGCGATCACCGGTGACCCTGCTGTGGCTGGCTGTGGAAGTGTTAGGAAAGACGAGTGTGTGACACAGGGAGGGGAACAGGAGCAGGAGAGAAAGAGCTCCTCCTACCCATCGCTGCCCTGTGTCCCTGCTTTCAAAGCTTGACAAGTGTAACCTACTCCATAAGGTCACAGCCACAGCAACCCCAGGGAAAGGAAACCTATCCATTAGATTTTATATGCCCAAAGGGAGACATGATCTCCATTTCATGTCTCCTGAGGTATATAGTTCATTCAGAGGAGACCTCGACCTTGAACAGAAGCTCTGGTTGGTCTAACAGAGCCTGCCCTCTCCTAGTGGTGGGACAATTAGGGCACTATACTTTGTGGCCATTGCTATTAACAATAATATATTCTCCTTCCATATTCAACGGGAACTCCAAAGAATTCACTAAACAGATAATAGAGATGACACTTCGCTAGTTCCTGACGTTAGTATTTTGGTTTCAATTGAAACGTAACATCAAGTAACATATTTGTGATCAGAAGAGAGAGTAGACCTTTGGGGGGAGGGAATGGGTTTTCAGTGAATTTCACTATCCAGAGACATTGAGGCTATTTTCCATTTCCATTGAGAAATAGCAAATGTAAAGTAGAAGAGAGATTAAAAAGTTAATTTCCTTTATGATTTTCCCTCTACTAAATGAAGCATATTGAATTTTGAATTTTTGGTCTAAATTATATATACATTATAATCATTCTGAGGGACTAATTCTTATTAAAGTCAGTGAAAATTCTATACCCAGTAAGTTTTTCCATAGTATTTTCTATCTTTACAGTTTTTTTTTATTACTATTTAACCTGGAATGCAAAAATATCTATTGGGATCCTTTATAAAAGGAAATTAATACTTAGAATTTTTTAAATAACTCCTTTAGAAGGTAGAATAATTTTATGATAAATACTTTTTGCAGAATAAAAAGAGTTTCTTTAAAGAAAAGGCAAGCAGCAATTGATGTCCAGAAAGCTAGCTGATCACCCTGTAATTTTCAGCACTCTTTTCAAAATGGTAGTGATAATAACAATTCATTTACTAGGGCATTTTTTTCTCCCATAAAATATTTCAAGGCTAACAAATTACAAAAGGGAAAACTTAATTACTCTAGAATATAAACAGATGTACATTAAAAGCACACAACTCATTTGTATTAGAAAGAAAAATAATTAAAGCTTTGAGCACCTTTTTCAGAATCCTCCCATTCTGATGTTACAGTTGAATCTTGTACCCAAAATAAAGGAAGTATTACTGCCAGTGACTTTTGTATGTCACTGATACGGAAGCAATTAATATTTGCACAATATAAGCAAGATCCTTATAAAACAAAACACTAATAATAAGTAATTGTGAGGTTTCCTTATTTATCTTCATAGAAACATTAAGTGAAAGAGAAGGGAAACTATTATAAGTATTTCAGAAAAAATAAGGAGGTGGGACAAAAGTAATTTGATAGGCAAAGAGAAATATCAATGATGTGCATAGAGCCCTCTATTTATTTAATCCTTTGATTATACCTACCAATTACTGTGAACCAAATACTGTGAGATCCACTTTAATCCCATCAAATATTCTATGAGTAAGGCTCTCTATACTTTGCAGATAGGAAAACTGAGTCTCAGATAAAGCCATGTACCTTGGCCAAGGTCAAAGTGCGACTACCTGCCAAAGCCAAGATTCAAATGGCCAGGCTCTGCACACCTCTGGAGGGACATATGCTCTTGGATTCTGCAGCAGCCGCTCTGCCAACCAGGAGGTCTAGGGATCGGCAGGCTGTCGGCCTGGCAGCTGTGCGTTTCTCTAGCTGAGCTCTGAGCACTTCTCTGGAACCTGGGCCCTCTCGCAGGTTCCCCACCCCTGGCTCTGCGCAGGACACTTTGTTTAACACATCCTGCAGAGACAGATGTACAGAGTCGAACAGCTTAAAAAATAATGAGTCTTGGCAAACTTCTGGCTTATTAGCCCACACACCAGTTCACAGATGACTGGAATTCTCAAATCAGATTACTTGACGGGCAATTTCATTATCTGGCCCGGGTACACCTTCAGAACCTGGAGATAGCCAGATATACATCACCCATTAATCTGTTTGGTTGGCCAACATGCAGCTTTGTAATCCTGTTTGTGCACCTACCCGTGTTCAACATTTTCTCAGTGCTTTTGTGTCCATTTTTATATGCCACTGTGTATGTTACAGAAGAGGAATAGTGACTTCAGTGTGTGTGTGTGTGTGTGTGTGTGTGTGTGTGTGTGTGTCAAAGGGTATTGAACCCAGGGGTGTTCTACCTCTAAGCTACACCCCCAGCCCTATTTTTATTTTTTATTTTGAAACAGGGTCTTGTTAAGTTGCTGAGGCTGCCCTTGAACTGTGATCCTCCTGTCTCAGCCTCCCAAGTACAGGGATTACAAGCGTGTACCACCATGCCCAGCACGCTTTTTTTTTACATATTTAATCTCACCATCATTTTATTCTACAACAACTGAGTTTAACAGTCATCAACTGAAAGAGATTTCTCTCCCCATTACTTCTCATCTAGTCATCTTCAACTAAATGTTAAACACTCTGCCATGTAAAGTGAGTACGGACCAAAACATGGTTTTTATTAACCTGTGACGGAAGAAAGGAATGCAAAGAATGGATAATAGCTTCAAGTTAGATGTAAGATACACACACTTTTCTCTAATAGGAGTGTATACAGCTAATCTGATTTTACTACAAGTGTTCATTGGGTCTCAAGCTAAAAATAATGGGAAGGAACTTCTTTGTAAGATACCACCAACTTAATGCAAAGCTGCATTTCAAGAATAGAGTGAAGTTGCCATTCTTGCTACTTCTTGCTGGTCTTCTGTCCCAGAGGCTGAGTGAAGATGGAAAGCTTCGCTTGCAGTGCAACATGAAACCTCCTAGCCCTTGTAAGCATCACTGACCGGCCGGCTGGTGATACTCCCCTGCAAAGATCCAACATTCTAGGGCAAGTTAGACTTAGTCATGTTTCTGGACACACCCATGTTTCCCTGTCCCACACCTTGTCTCCTTCTAGAATATTCCCTGTGTACCACTTACTGCCTATTTGGTCAGTACATCAAACCCCTCTCTTTGGTCACATGTATCCTAAACTGCCATTGTGGATTAACACATCCCCATCGAAGCTGTCCAGACCTTCCATGTGAAGTACCTTGTCCATTTTAGTCTCTCCCACAGTAACTAGGAACCAGGAGAATGACGTTAAATCAGCACTTACTCTGTGCCTGGCACCATGTGAGCCATTCCACACATGCGTTCTGAATCTTCACACAGTCCCATCAGACTGGCCCAAGCAAACCCAAAAACCCAAACCCTGCATAAGTCATTTGGCCACATGGAATAAAGTTCACATTTTCTATCCTTCAGCCTGGAACTCTATTCTCCTGCCCATAATAGTCTTCTCAAATAAATTTCTTCGGCTAGGGGTGTAGCTCATTGGTAGAGCACTTGCATAACACATGCAAGGCTCTGAGTTCAATCCCCAGCACTGCCAAAAGATAATTAATTAATTAATTTCTCACATCTAGTGGTCTGCAGCAAGACAAGAAGTTACCTGAACCAATGCCCTCATAAAGCCAATTCATCACTCCGTGTCCCATTCCATTAATGAAAATCCACAGGAACACATTTTTGATCAAAATTTCGATCTTATTCCGATCCCTCCAGCACATCTCATCTGCCCTAAATTATCCACTATGTGGGAGACGAGTCATAACAAGGTTGGAACTCTTAGGAAGAAATTAAATGATTGCTTGAGCACAAACCTCAAGGTTCCTGTCCCAAATTTCTCTCCTGTAACCACTTACATCTCCTTTATTACTCTCAGCAATGTCTGTCATTTGTGTCCTTTCATGCAATTACTTCCTTTATGCCCACCTCCTCACTGAGCTGTAAGCTACATAAGGGCAGTGGCCATGCCTGTGGCTGATCACATTTTGGCTCAGGTCTCCCGCACAGTGCCTGGTATGGGGTAGGTGCTCAGTGAAGATCTGTTAAATGAGAAGGGAGGAGAGAGAGAGGACAGAGGTCAGGTAGCATGAATTCTAGCATGAGTCTCTACCACATGCTGCCTCGGAAATTCTGTAGTCCAGTGACCAATGCTTGTGTTGACAGAAACTCAGAGACTGTGCTGCCTGGGACAGTATGGTGAAAGCTATTTTTGCTTCCTCATGTCTAAACAGTGACATTTTTCAAGTGTCATATATAGAAGTGCATTCAGTCCTGGTCACAGGGCATTCTCCTACATTCCGCCAGTACTTCTGTATGTGTGCTTAGTTCTCATCTGTACAATGGGGATTTTAAAAGAGCTTCTTTTTACTAGTAATGTGAGAGATATTTTGCTGAATAACTAAAATGGTAAGTGACCTTTTTTAGACTTCCCTTAAAGGCAAAATAGCTTGTATACACAGTCTTGTTACTACTGTATGCATTTAGAAACATGTCCACCTTTGAATAATCTAAATAGCCTCTTATAACAATGATATAAATAAGTCAAGTATGGTGGTTCATAGCATAGATTTACAATCAAAGAGACCTGTGTTCAAATAATTTCTCTGAAAGGTAAAGCAAGAATTGAATTGCAATCACATGATAGCACCTCTCCTATGTTGTGGTTAGGAGGATTAAGTGATTAAATGAAAGCAGTTAGAACCATGCCTGGCTCGTGGTAAATATAAATGCTTGCTAATGTTATATTTTGCAGTAAAAAATTAGCCCCAAAGAAATTAAGTGACTTTCCCAAGCTTACATGAAAAAATTCAAAGATGGGGCTGAAACTCAGGTCTCAACCCTCACTCCCAACTTCACTACACCATGCCATGTAGCTGTTAAAAAAAGAGTAGCTGGCTTTTCCCTCTCTTCTTTTGCATTTTGCACTGAACAATAATTTCCTGGCTTTCAAGAAATAGTAATTTTTAAATGCTTACCACCTGATTATATTCATTAAAGATTTCCAAAATAGTCCCTAGTCTAGCAAAGTAGAAATCACACTATGATTATATTATGACAGAGCTAAGAGAAGAGAATATATTTCTCTTCCAAAACTTCTTGAGAGTCAATATAATTCCCATTATACTTCCCTGGCTATTTTATTATCCCTTTCTTTATTAGAGGTTTAGATTTGAAGCAGCTCTAAGAAAAAGGATAGGAATGGAAAGAGATTTAAATTGTACTTTTTCCATCTTAAGGCCAAAGCCTTAGCAGATAAGGGCGAAGGGAAGGTTAAATCATCATGGTCAAATGCTGTGACCTAATTATGTCTTGACTTCATTTATTTTCTTGTCCTTTTATTAATGAGAATCATCCAATTTAGACTCAGTTATTATGTGACAATAAAAGCTATATAAGTTTAAACTTATAGCTTTCCCATGATGTAATTCCTTCCTAAATGGGAAGCATTTATATGGCAAAAGAATCCAGTCTGAATCTAAAGAAAGAGAACAAAAGAAAGTTGATTTACATGAGATTGTTGTGCTTTCCTTTTCTTATATATGATCTCGCACTTTTACATTTACATTTTTAAAAGTTGGAGACAGAAATTAAGAAAATTCTATAGCTAAGACAAACACTTAGATGACAGAATGCCATGAAGGGATGCAAGAAGTAATCTTTTGTTTGAAGGAATCGACACAGAAAATGCTTCAGTAAATCACGGGGACGGTGAATGGCCATGGCTGAGGCCAGACGCCTGATGTCCACGCACCAGTCCTTCCCCTCCGCTCCAGCGCCTCCTCTCCAGCACACATCACCCTGCAGTCCCCCTCAGGCCCATCTGCTCCCAAGCCCTTCTTCACTGGAACTTTAACTGTCTGAGAATTTATTTTCTGATCATTCATTGTGACGCTTCTTAAACCATCATTTGATTCCTACATGCACACACACACACACACACACACACACACACACACACGTCTCACCAAAAGAAACAAATTATACCTTTCTTGAGGATGTCTTATTTATTTTCAATCCTCTTGGGATATAGTATAGTGGTAGGCTCATATGAACACTGAGTATTTACTAACAAGATGGGGGACTGAATGAATGTCTCTTGACAATAACAGTGTTTGTATAGAGCACTCCCTAAGAATCCCCTCTTAATTTTTCTCTCCTATAATTCATAACAGAATGCTAACTTTACATTTTATGAAACATGTAATTACATCTATTTGAGTTCACTTCACTACATATATAAATTTTTAAGTAAGATGTGCAATCCAAAGAATATTTATACTCTAACTGAAGGAAAATACAATCTCAGAGATGTTTCAAAGTCATTCATTACATCTCTGGAAGGAGTCCTCCTCTAGCCATCCTGGTGCTGGGAGCTAAATTACTGAAAGGAAATAGAAATGTACCCCACTGCAAAGATAAATATTGAGATACATATTGATGCTTCTAGAAGACCAATTATCCTCTGGGGAGTTTATTTGCTTTTAAAAAATACCTCTTGCTGAATGTTCCCCACCCCCAAATCTGAGAATATAAATATACTTTGAGACAAGAATTAGGCATATATACATTGCTTTGCTTAATATATGTTCTGAAATTGACTAAAGGAACAGGCTGGCTGTGAGGATAATATATTCATATTGGATCCTATCTCAAACTTGTTACTGTAAAACACTTTGGTATTTTAACAGTATTAGTGTAGTTATATAAAACTGGATTCACTCTGTTTTGTCAAAGGCTCCAACACTGAAGATTCAAGCTTCCTATAGTGAGAGTTTATTTTTTAATGACTACTTTTACATTGAAAAGCTTAAGAATGAATTACTTTCAACTTCAAATTGTACATGTTTATCAGTCAACATATGGATATTTTAAATTTTTATTTAAACTATTGGCTGTGTTATTAAAAAAACAATGGGTCAGCAAGGCATGGTGGCACCCACCTGCAATTCCAACGCTTAGGAGCTGAGACAGGAGGAAATTAGGTTCAAGGCCAGTGAATGGTAACTTAGCAAAGCCCTGTTTCAAAATAAAAAATGAAAAGGGCTGTAGCTCAGTGGTAGCATGCCCCTGGGTTCAATCCCCAATACCATAGAGGGAATAAACTTAAAAACCAACAGGTCAGTCAGTTAGGGCTTTTCAAACAACATAAAAGGAACAGGACAGGGAGAAAAAAAAGTTACCTGGTTCCTTTGAACAAGGCAACTAACTAGTTGACTAATGAAATCTCTTCTGCTTAGGTATTGTGTAACATTAATCATAAAGAGCAAGTGCATTTGGCTCTTTGTATAAAAACTTAAGTGAAAACACCCTGTTCTTATGTTTTGATTAATAAAATGTTTTCCTTTAATTATCTACTTGTCCGTCTTTCCACTCAACTACTTCCACCTGCTGATCTGAAGTGAGCTCAGCTTTTAACTGGCCACAAAATGTAAGTCAAGCTGTTTATGTTTATGTGTTCTAGTTTCACATATGCTACTATCTAGCTGGGCGACATGGACAAGTGGCTAATCGTGCCTAAATATCATATTCCTCATTTGTCAAAAAAGGGGGGTTAGATTAGCATTGGACTGCCCTTCTAGCTCCTGTCCCCACCCATCCTCTGTCTAAGTCTGCAGGGACAGACCTCATCCATCTTAAGACCTGTGTGCTTAGTGCCTGGAGGGAGGCTCCCTGAGGGCACAACTCAAAGGTGACACAGATCCCGCTCCAGGGTCTCCAGTTCTGCAATATGAGTGCTACATTTACATCAGATTTCTAGAGTTTGTCCTTTTTTTTTCAAGCAAAAGAGAAAAGCTGCTCTAAACACTCATAGGGTTTAATCATCAATTAACTACTCCTCTAAGAACAGGTGAAGCATTAGATAGTACATATCTAATATATACTATATATCTATTAGTTTTATATAGATAGATAGATATAATCACAGTTCACTCTTCCAGGGTCCCTAAGCTCTCCCCCTTTCCATGCCACATGATCAAGTTAAGCATATATAGACAATCACAGCATTCTACACAGCTGTACCTACCTCTCCTGCTAAAACGCCTTTTCTGAGTTATGATTCAAAGCCACAAACTTGGTCTTTAGAAGGTTATTAATAAGCCATAAAATATAATGTACAAAACTTAAACTCTGCTTTCCTACCTGGGACCACTTATATTATGAACCATGTGACAAATACCTCTTGGTCCTCTGTGCCAGGAAAAAAAAAATCCTTCCTTGAAAGATGACAACCATTTGAATAATCAGGTTTCTCTTTTCCCATAGCCATGAGGAAACTAAGAGCTAAACAAATGTTTAAACAGATATTCTGGATCCTTCCACTAACTTCTCCCTGAAATATCCTCACCTAAAGTTTTTCTGACCTCTTTTGTAATCTTTATTTCAACTGAATGTTTTCAAAATCCTTTTCATCTACCCTTCAAATATACAAGGAAGTAGGTGAATAAGTAAAACTACACCAAGACTTCAGTCAATTCTCTCCCCATGCTGACAACGTATGGTAAGACAGGGTCATGGAGAAACACGAGGAACCCAAGGCAGTGTTGACCACACAGCCTGCTTCCCTGTTAGGCCAGCACAGCGTGTTCCCGCCATCCGTGGCAGCTGTGGCCACTCGTGAGGAAAGGCTTCCCCGCATCGAGAAACAGTCATATGGATTCACCTCCCAATAACACCAGCCACACCAGCAATTCACGAGCCAACTCATTTAGGAGTTGTCTTTCAGCTCCTCAATGTTGTTCCTTGATCTCTTGACAAAATTAATGATGTAGCAATTCATTACTGACAGGGCAAAAAATTTTGCCACAATGTTTACAAGCTCTAATAAATTATGGATAATTTACCAAATTAATACCAGTGAAATGAAGCCCGCCTTTTTAGATTTTCATTTATCATTCTATCAAGCTCTTTCTCAAACCTGCTCTCTCTCTCTCTCTCACACACACACACACACACACACACACACACATACACACATGCATACAATGTCGCCATTTTGTAGTTATATATTTCTAAATTAACACTCTAGGTAATTTTTGTGTGTGTGTGTGTGTGTGTGTGTGTGAAATGGTTTGGAAGTTGCTATTATTTCATGTGCACACACGTTATATTTCTGTAACAAGTTTTCACTTGAAATAAAATTTGAACATAGTGTAAGTGGTGTGTTCTAGTCAGGTCCCATTATGGCTCATAAAAAATTGAAACTAAACTTGAAGCAATGTAGAATCCTATAGGAAGTAGCTGAGTATCAATACTATTTTTAAAAATGGTGTCCAAATCTGTTAGTGAACTCACCAGACAACACTGAGCAGCAACCTTCGTTGAGCGCCCACTGTGCACAGCTGAGTCCTCCATCAAGACAATTTTAATCTACTATAAGAAATAAAATTGAAAGAAGAGGACTCCTTTTGTATTTTTTACGTTTGGGTTTGGAAGAAATATATTGGTGTATGACCTTATAAAGCCAAATTATTCTTAGCATCCAGATAATTTCTTGTGGTAATAATGGGAAATTATACTCATAATGTAATATTTATATTGGAAGAACCAACATTAAATTGCTGGGCTGACTGTTTGTGTTGTAAAAAGTGAGGGGAACGGCCGCATTTTCAGTGGATTCACAAACCAACATGAAAGCCAGTGGGGTATGAAGATAATCGCCCGCTGGCTCTGCAACCCTTATGATGATGTCACAAGACAGACACCAATGTTTTCTTAAAGCCATACCCAACGCTGTGGGGAAAAAACAAACAAACAAATAAAAAAAACAGACTCAAACTCCTTTTGAAGGAATGGGGCTCAATTAATAGTTCATTCTCTTTAATATCAGATCTTTTCTATTTTTGAAAAACCCACATTAATACCTCATCCCCCAGCTCCCTTTCTGAGGTCGACTCTGACTTAAAACCTGAGTGTCACCATGGGCTCCCTTGTGTCCCCTCCTGTGATCTGATGCTTTCCCTTGAAGCTTTGGGACACCTTCTCTCTTTTCCCAGAGTCCACCTGTCTCCACGCTCACCTCCCTCTTGCTGGCACACCTGCAGCAGCCTCCTACCTAGGCATTTTCTCTCTAGGTCTCTTCCCCACTGTACAAATACTCTTTTTAAAGCACAATTCCTTATTTTTCATCAATCTGTTCCAAAGTCATCAGAGACCCCCTCTACCTTTCTGGTACAGACAACATCTTGGTTTATGATTTGAGGATTTCCTCAGAGGAGCCACGGTTTACACCCAGTAGGTTCCAGCCAGAGCATCTCAACTTATGTGCTCCAAAAGAATTTTACCTGGGGAGAAATACTTATCTCCTCAACTGGAGGGGGGGGAAGGGAGGCAGAGGCCCAGAGGCCCAAGGGAGGTGGAGGAGGGATACTTTTCAGGGCCTGTTGCTTCCCAGCCTGGAGCAGCTGGGTCTATTTACCCAAGTGTCCAACATAAATCATTTTCTGGAAGATGCTCCAGGCAAAGTGGCCTGACAAATTACTGTTACGGACAGAACTTCTTGTCTCTCTTTCTTGGCCTCCTGACCTTCCCTCCATTCTACATTTTCAAAATCCTAACATTTCACACCCAGTTCTGCTAAGAAATCCTTCCTGACCTTTCCATCACATGTGGCTCCCCTTTCTTTAAATTCCAATGGCATCTGTTATCTGTCCTGTTATTCATGGATGACCATCTACTTGGCCTGTTTCTGATATAAACTGCATTGTATGCTCCAAAGCACCTAACTAATATCATAGGCTCCCAATGAGTATTGGTCAAATGTCAAGATACTGAAGATGGCTAAAATCATAACGGAGATACTTTGATTTGTTTTGCTTATTTGTTGTTTGTTCTGTTTTGAGCTATTCTTCATTTGACCATAATCCAATCTCCATCTTCTAACAGCATCATCACAAATGTCCTGGACAGGCCCATACAGGGCCTCTCCAGTGGGTCCTTGGATCCTTGTCCTCCTCTAGTTTTCTCTAGTGTCCTCTCTCAGATTTAGAATTATTAATGTGTTGAGGATACATGGTAATAAATGTCCAACACCAACTGACTATCACTATTTGATCTCAAAAGTCTGTAACTCCTCTAAGGGTTCCCTAAGTTCTGACTCAAGGACTGAACATGAAAAGCCAAAACTTTCCATTCTTAGTCATCTTACCAAGAAACCATACACCCCGCAGCATGTGTGCTTGGACATTAGGTATGTTGTATGTGACCTTTTCAGGGAGTTGGTGCTAGAAGACCGAAAACTGGAACTATTCTGGCAAATGTGAAGACCAATAATGTGATATCATTCCAACAGAAAGCCACAAAGAAAGTGCGTATTGGAACTAATTGGCACCGACCAAGAAGTGTGATACAATACTCTCCCTTCCATTGAAACCTTCTGTGGTTTCAGGGTGAGGATGAAGAGAATGAAGAAAAATAAACACGTTATGAAACTTAAACCACACCAGGAACAAAAAATATGGGCCAAAAGACCACAGAGTAGTATTTCTATTGGGAACTTTCAATTTCATCAAGATCCAGCAAGGAAAATAGTATGCATAGCTATGCTATGTGACTTAAATGCCAAGTTTTCATTTTGTTTTATATTAATATTAGGACTTCTCCTATTTCATCTCTGTTTATGTTTACATAAATTATATTATATCAAATCCATATTTGGGGCATCTCAGAATAAATACTTGAGTAATTTGTTTCTCTGGGAAATAATACCTGTGCATATAAATTTAATTCAACCACATTACTATATTGCTACATTATTTTTCCATCATTTGCACATCAAAACTTGTATCTAATGTATATTTTATGTTCACTTAGAAATGTGTACTTTTTTCCAATTTGTAAGAGCCAAATAATGCTATGTATATTAATCACAGAAATCCACAAGATATCTTTTTCCTTCATTGTATCCATATGTAAGTGTTAAAGGAGCATACAAATTTTTAAATTTAGGTGGCTAAATGATTAAAGTTCTATAAATCGAAAAACTGTTCGATGTAACAAAAAAAAAGAGCTGAATCAATCAACTTTCTACTCTAAGAAAGAATAGGGAGGAGAAAGGTTAATTTTACATGATGCTGCATAATTTTACTTTAACCGCTGTTTCATTCAGTGGAATACCCTTTTGTCATATGTACAGAAGGGCTTTGCTATTGTGCCTCAGGAAGGCTGGCAGCTGGCACTGCACTTTGACCTCCAACCCTGCCTCAGCAGGGGGCTCATTGATATTCCCAGAAGCTTCTCTCAATGGAAGAAGATCATTTAAAAAGAGAAAACCCCACCTCGGGGGGCTGGTGGTCCCCCACTCCCACCTTCTGCCCTGGCCCCCTCTAAATGGTGGCATGCAGGTCTGGTCAAACCCAACAATTCCTGGACCTTCATAAACCCACTATTTTTCATGTATATTTGATGGGTCCTTTCCCCGCCATTCAAAGCAGCTTTCACAGTCATGTTAGTGGGTGAGAGTCTTCTATTCTGGCCTTACATTTGATTAATTTGTGGCATTCATGTGTCTAATTCTCTATACACAAAGGGAATGAACTAGCTTGGACTCCATGGACAAGCCATTTCTGCCAGGAAAGTTCAAATAGTAAAGGGAAAGGCTGTGTCAGTGGAGATGGCTTCCAGCTCGCTAAAAACAGCTTAGAATAAAACACAACAAAAAGTCCAGCTTAAAACAAAACAAAACATTTGCTCTCATTCCCGGCGCTCTTGCTAATGATATTTTAGAACACGTAAGCAAATACCTGAACGCCGCATTCCTCGTCACGCGTACAGAGATCTTCACAGGGGGAGCGGCCCAGAGCACTGCAGCTTTACAGACATCGCACACACACAAAAAAGACTCCTGGCTTCCTCTCAAATCCCATCAGTCAACTTTTATCAACCACAGGGGAAGCAGAAGACGATAAACACTGTCTGCAATATCGTTCGGGTTTTAAGCTTTGGGTCTCTTCCAGTGATGTTTGCAAAAGTGTGAAAGTACTGAGGGATGGAATATTGTTTCTTATTTTTGCTACATAATAAATACTTCCAACTATGTCCCTAAATGCAGTTCTTTGTGATTCCCTCAATTAATCTTGGCTAATCCAGTTTAGTGTCTGCAATCACCTTCTAACCATGGTTTCCCTCTTGAAATTCTCCTGCAAATGTGATAAGTTAATATTCACTTTAAAAAATTCACAAAATTTCTATTCAGCAGCACTTCAACTTTTACAAACTGTCTCAAAGAACTTCAAGCTAGATTCGAATTATGTGGGGTAAGCAGAATGAGAAAGAGTTGCCCTATGTGTCGGACAACATTCCATGTGTCCTTTAATAAAAAGCAGGACTCTGGTCATTCCATGATGTCACTGGTATTCTGTACAAAAAAAAAAGTCCCCACAGACCAGGTTGCACTTCCTTTATGTAGAACCAAAGATGAAATAAATCTTTACAATGCACAGGAGAAAAATGTATGAGTTCTTCTGGAATATATGAGGTAGACTGCAAGGAATGAGGTAAAGAATCAACAACCCAGTTTCCAGTTTTGCTGATTTACTTCAGTGACCTTGGGCTTACCCTTCTGCTACAGGTAAAGCATGTATACACATGAATGTGTGCATTTCCTCAGGCCCTGGGACCTGGACAAGTCATCTCTCTACTCTGGAAAGGTGAGGAAGCCCCTCACCAGGTAAATGGAGTTTGAGACATAGCCCCCAGCTCCTTCTTGCCCTAGGCTGTGATAGCTAAAACCAAGATGTCCATGTCTCCCAAGAAAGGGAACACCAGAGCAGACATTCCCACACAGGGATCCAGCAGCACTCTCTGATCTCACTAGAGAGCAGGACCACTAACCTTACAATATCAATAGCTAGGTTCCCTAAGGCCACAGAAAGGTCCATGTGTCATTTGCAAAATTCACTAATACCAAGGGGCATGGCATTGGGCACTGGAAATCTAAGGCATGTGGCTTGGAAAAGGGGTTTGTATGTTGTATGGTAGCACAGGTGCCTATACATGTGTATAATTAAATCTATATTAACCCCAAGATGAGCATAAAGGCACAGGATAGTACTTATACAAGTGAGACTTCTTATTGCTAACAACAGAAGCCAACTCTAGTGAACTTAACACAAAGGGTACTTCCTGCAAGAAAAACCAGGCCCATCACAAAGTCTACTAGTAGAAGGAAATGGTCCTGGGTCTAAAACAGAGACTTAAATTAGACTACAATCACTGCAGCCAGTGGACCTGGCCTGGCCCAGACCGTCCCTGCCAGGCCATGGGACTCAAGACCTCACCGCACTTCAGTCCATGAGCAGACACTGGGGGCCACTGCCAATGGAGGAAATTCTCAGTCCATCCTGCTAGGTTCCCACACCTGGGAAAGACAGTAGATTGGAAAGGTTAGACACAAGCCTGAATCCTAGCTGCCAGAGATCCCAGAAAACAAGAATCCAGCCTTTGGGGCTCTCTGTTCAGGAGGTGAACCCTCACCTCCCCACAAGGCTCTCACAGTGGTGGCTTCCCCAGCCCTCCATGAAGGGGCATCCTCAAAAAACAGTGTACTCTGAAACACTGAGACACTGTGAAGCAATTATATAATATGGTTTTTCAAGTGAAAAGTGTGATATTAAATTTATTAATAGAAAAGATTACAGATTACCTTTCTAAAGTAGCATAATACTAGAGGAAATGCTCTTCTAGAAAAGGACCGTGCACTATTAAATTCCATTCCTTAAGCAAGTATATGCCAACTTTTATTTCCAATTCAAATATTACAAGATTCCTGACGGGAAAATGAAGTAGGCCATAATTATCCAGATTATTTCCCTAACTCCAGAAGCTTGACATAATGTATTCAAGACCTACTTAAAAGCTGGTTGTATCTGTTGACTCCAAATTCTGAGCAGAGGACTACCTCCTCATCGTGAAAGATACTGTTTCCACATTTTGAGAAGCAAGACCCATAAAGGAAGGGCCTCTAGTTTCTAGTAATTACCTATAATGGGTTAAAGTCCGTAATTACAGAGAGAACCATGCCCTGAACTGGCCTTCAGTTTGTTCCAAACTCAGTGCATGTAATTAGCCTTGATTAATATCCCACATTTCACATCAACAGAAACAGTGAATCCAAATGATCCCCACGTTCTGCTGCCTCGGGAAACCTCGCCGTTCACATTCTCTGCCTTTATCAAGAGGACATGCTGAGCAAATGGGATCAAATGAAGCCTTGGCACCCACCTTGGTCTAACTATTCAGAGGGAAGCAGCAATGCCTTTCATGTAATCATCTTAATCCCTTGTATCAACTAATTAATACACAGAGAAAGCTTTTACTTGCATGTGAGCAGTTATAGCAAGTTCCTGGTCGGTGTCCAAATGGATTCACAATATAATTCATGAACAATGAGGCTCTGGGAAAGACAGCTTCTAAAGATGACTTTTAAAATGAAAAAGGGTTCGAGGGGCAGGCATTAAATGATTCTGTTAATAGTAGGAAGAGGGAATAGAAAATAAATGTCAGCATCTCCAAAAGAAATTCAATTTTGGTGCCCCATTTTGCACATGACTGGTTTAAACAAGCCCATTTATGGGAGCAAAATAAGAACCAAGAGGTACCTTGGTTCTGTATCCTTAGATAGCTGAAATGCCAACGCTACTTCCAAGAGGCTCGAAAACAAAGAAAGCTGATGTCCTTAAATAACTAACTTCTTCTAAAAATAAACTAGAATAAACTCACTCCACACAGACTTCTGAAAGGCATGGAAGATTTTAGCTCAGGGATTTCACATTCCTCCCTAGGGGGTACCTGTTGCACAGGCTTTTTTTCTTTTTAAAACAAGAAGCGGCATATCAGTATTGCAGCTGTCTGAGAACTAACCCAAGGAGTGGGGGCTTGGGCGGAGGCAGGGATTGGGGACTATGAGCAGTGAGCAGTGAGGAAGAAAAGGGTTCAGGGCTTGCAGTAAAGGACATGGTTAGCAGCAGCACCTGCTGTGAGGTGTCTGCTCCTGTGTCGGCCCCAACCAGAGTGGGAATGGCTCCAGCGTTGAGGCAGCTTGCAGTCCGACTCGGGGCAGAGGGCGCAGGAACCTAGTGGCTCAAGCATTCAAGAGAAGGCACTCGGTCATAAAGCACCACATTGTGGTAACAGGTCCTGGTTATGCGCCGTGAACTTTCCCTGCACACATGGCTTGCTGTCTGAGGAAAGCATTACCCAGCAAGGTCCAGTCGTCAGGTTCACTGAATCCAAGTTTCAAGAGGCAGACGGCTTCCTCGAGCCAGCCCCCTCCCTCCAGACTATGCTGAAACTGCTTAAAAATTGCCAAGGGTAGTCTTCCTTTTCTTTTCTTCTTTTTTAAGAATAAAATGCTAATCACATGGGTTTGGGCTGTGTGAATTACTGTACTGAGCCACCCTGGGAACCAGACGGTATCCTCCCGGCTAGAAGGCTGAAGAATGAGCAAGCACCAGCCCGTGGAATGTTCATGATCCAGTTTCCCACCTTCCCACTGCATGCCCACTGGCAGGAACCAAAGGGCTGTCACCCTGACGAGAAAACAAAGCGCTGCACTGCGTTATGAAACAGGTTTTTCCTTTCCCGGAGAGGCATTCCTTTCTGGCTAGGTCATGTAAAACAACAAAATGCTCAATGAACACACTGGGTCCTCTTCCCCACAGGTGACTGCGCCCTTTAACTTGACCTGTGATACCAGAGGAGGGAAAGAAAACCTCTCTCCAGTTTCTAAGTGAAAGGTGACCGGACGGTAGCCCCGGCAAAGCACAGCCTATTGCTAACAAAACGAAAATGAAAACAGCATTGTGGACAGAGCAGTGGTACAGGTGTGGGCTGGGGCCTGGGAGGGCAAAATAAAATGTTCCTGGGGTCGAATCTTGAGGCAAACTGACTAAAAAGGACGGGATGGCAGAGGACATGATGTGCCTTGCTCCAGCACCGAGAAATCTGTTCTTATCTGGCAAGGGCACCCCCTGCTGGCCGCCACATTGAACTCTCACTTGGTCCTGCTCCAGACAGCCTGCCGATCTCTCTGGATAAGGCTGGTGAAAGGGGCAAAGAGCTCAGGTCCGGGAGAGTCCCTTGCAAAGCGCACACAATGGGAGTGAAAGATACTGTCATAGCTCAGTCACCGCCCAAAACCACAATCTTTGTCCTGTCATGGTTCTCTGCAGTCAGATAAATTACAAGCAGGCTGAAAGGAATGAATAGGCTGACCGCTGCTATACAGGTGAGAAGTTTAGAAAGTTGGGGAGGAGACAGGCCACAAAAGAAGACCTGCCATAAAAGAAACTCTTTTTAAAGATTCCCACATTCAGTGCCTGGCCACTGGAGAAAATCTTAACAGCCCTTTTAAAAGCTAGAGTTTATTATGACATTCTTAATAGTAATTATTTACCTCCTTAGCACATGACACTGTAGCATGGGACAAAAATACATTCAAACATCAGGGCAGAGTTTATTGCCAACAAAATATGACTAAAATCAGCCATGCGTTCCCATGGTTTCTTTTCATATGAGCTACTACACACAGAGACATTTTTACGTTCTTTCCCAAGTTTTCATTCCCCTTCCTTTTCACCTAATTCTTTTTCGCTTCTTGCAAAACCATGCTGATATTTTGTAAAATCAGCTCACTGCCCCCTAAGATGAATCCCTTCTGCAACGCAGCATTCAATGTCTTCAGCAGAAAATCCTATGTAACACAGGACTTGTGTGTAAGCTCATTCCTATCATCATCAATTGGAGACGCTTACTTAAGGGAAACGGCCAAGGCGTCCAGCTGGGTGCCATCCACGAAGACAACCAAAAAGAAACCTGTTTGTAAAGGCACGGTGGGTCTCTCCCCTACTGGCACAAATGTCATATTTGAGTATCTTTCACTCATGTTATCTGCCCTTAGTCTCAGTGAGTTCACCAGTGCAGGCTGAACTTGGGCTTCTCCCTGGGACCTCAATCTCATGTCTGTTCCCAGCTCTCAACTTCAAACACGGAGGACAGAGAAGGCAAGCCATCTAGGCGTGAGCAGAGAAATATAATGGGCAAAACAAACACGCCTCATCTCCTTTCGGTCATTGGGTCTGGTTTTCATTTTCTGGTTTACATATGAAACCAAGGGGGGTAAGGAGGGGTGCCAGTGGAATACAGGCCCCAAGGACAAATGCTCTCATTGCAGAATTTACAAAGACTTTCCAAAAGTTGGAAATCTCCGTGTTTGTTCCTTATTTAACCCTGTTTGCTGAAATGTTTAGGTTCTGCTTCTTTGGACTCCTTATGCAACCAAAAGCTGGTCCAGATAAAATAAGGGTTTGTAGTCATTCTTTTATTTATTTGTTCAATGAACATTTATTGGATGTTAGAAGTGTTTTTGCCAAAATGTCCTATGTGGACAATATAATACAAGATTGGCTTTTATGCACCACTTCTTTTTTAGCTTGTACTGTAGTTATCTATCCCCAGGAATAACACGATTATTTGGGTTTCCATGCTGTGGTTTAGAGAGTACAACCTTTACCTATCAAAAGGTCTGAGAGTGAGTATGTGGGTCTATTTTTATTTATAAGAGGGAGAGAGCAGAACTGTTTTAGAATGAACAAAATCAATCTGTACCAGTTTGGGGAATAAGCTTCTGCTTTGAATAGAGCTGTCAAGACATTCGCAATCTGTTTGGCCCTGCGTCCACAGGAGGCTAAAGGTTTCATAATAAAAAAAAAAGTAAGCGCTTTTTATTTGTTGCCTCTCAGATAGCAGGCGCCTCATAAGACTTGGGGTGATTTTAAAGCTCGTATATCCCCTAAAGCACCAAACTGCACATCTATATTTATAGTCATATGCACATATGTGCAAAATAATCTGTAAGAAAAACAGAATTAAGCTCACTACTGCTTTCAAGTATGAGGATAAGTATAATAGCTACCAACTAGCTTTCTTACTGAATTCAAGAAGTAGTCAAACTTTCTTCAAAAAAGTCAGCTGAGGAGGGTTGTTTGGAAAAACTGAGGAGTTTTTACTCCTCGTGGCTTCAAACATCACCAAATAGTAAGCAATGGGTGACTCTAAGAAAAAGTCCTTTATGAATCAAAACCTCTTTTTGGATACAGTCTTTCTCTCATATTGTAACAATACCGAGAGTCCTCTTCTGCAAAAAAAAAAAAAAAAAATCAATAAATAAGCTCTGACTGGTACCCCTCAGATTAAGCTCAATATGCCATTAATATGAAAAGAATTTGACAGTTTACATAAGGGATGTGACCTGGTGCCAACAACCTCTGCCTTCTCCATTCTCCAGATGGTAGCAGATTAGTAGACAGCCTTTATTCTCGTAAGAAGATTTTTCCCCCCCATGGAAAAACTATAAAGGCCAATTCTGTTCCAAACTTCAAGTCTCCTTCACAAATGTCTACTCAATTCTCGGCCTTAACTAATGCCTATTAAAAGAAGCCCTTGGGCTTGAAGCTATGGAAGGGGGGAAAAAAGACTAAGGCAAACTTAACTCTAATGCCTGCCTTTAAAAGATCTATTGACAGAAGCAGTGGGGAGAGTTTGAACTAATGTTAACTTAAAGAAAAAGGCTGGTGAGATTCAATTGTGGATGTGAATGCTTGCTTGAGTTTGATCTTGACGGGGCTTAAGATAAGGGAGATAAAAACCTAAGCCTACTTACATATTAAAAAATGCAGTTGCACTAAATTCACTACATACCACTGTTCTCAATTTGATTTATGCCTATCATCACTGAAGACACTGAAGGACACCCCTGTCTAAGATGGTAAAAAGCCACGGTAGAGGGCACTTACTCTGCTCTGCTAATGCTAACATGAAAAATCATTTCCTGACAGCACACAACGTTCTTTCACATTAAATCTTCAGATGTAACGCAGAATAAAAACGGAACTTTTCTTTGGTCCTGTTCTGAAGGTATTGATATAACAAGTGGTTAATCAAAGAGATCCAAGAGATGAAAAACAGTCCCTAGAACGTAAGAAATTCTTCCCCCCACAGATAGGAAGTGATATTTTGACTTACTGGGGGAAATATCATATTTTATAAACAGATTGTCCCTGGTAAAACTTTTAAGAACATTCAGCTGCACTTCAAATCCAGAAAGCGAAGTGGATCCTTCCCAAGATGGCTGGCTTATTTTACACTCACATGCCATCTACTACAAAGGAGAAAATTATATTCCCTGAAGGAAAACACTTTTTTCTTCTTCATCTTCTTCTTCTAGAAATCCTCTGAACACATAAAGACTGCCTTATAATACCAATTAGTTCATAAAATATATTACATATACTTACTATGCAATTTTAGATATTTGAATTAAAATTTTCACAAATAGATGAAAATGTGAAATTTAGCCTGGATTTTTTTTTATCCTTTTCAGGCAAGTTAGTCTTGATGGCTTAGATCCTGAAAAATATAAAACAATCTATTGTAGAATTACCATGCACATTGAAAACAAGTAGTATGCTAGACATGGTATACTAATACCATGGTATACTATACCATATATGGTAGCCCACGCCTGTAATCCCAGTACTTCAGAGGCTGAGATGGGAGGATCACAGGTCTGAGGACAACCTCAGTAACATAGCAAGATTCTCAGCAGCCTAGCAATACCCTGTTTCAAAAAAAATAAAATAAAATTGGGCTAGGGGTGTAGCTCAGGTACTGGGTTCAATCCCCAGTACCACAAAAAAAAAAAAAGAAAGGGAGGGAGGGAGGGAAAGAAATATTATGGCACGTGGTCCTTCCTCTCAAGGAATTTACATCCCACTAGTAACATTGGATCAAAGAAATGAAAAGTTTTAGTGACAATTCAAGATATTAGGAAGAAAGCGACTAAAAAGAAAAAAGACACAGTGTCTGAGATTTTACCTATTTAGCATGACCTATTTCTACCAGTTTCCAAAATCATTTAGTTAAGAGAACATCAGCATTTGCGGATAGCAAATATACTTAGAGGTCCCCAGAAATAAAAGTTTTCATGGAAATCTCAAAGGCAATAAAAAAGAAAGGCAGGATTTATTTAATTTCTTTTCTGCAAACTGCCTCATTTCCTAAAGGAGGAAATGCCGGGCAAACAGTAACTTAAATGGTCATATTAAACACTCACCCAAGGATGCTATTAATGGTAACAGCCCAGAACTCGTCTAAGCAAAATGTCTAGTCCTCTAAATGCATTGGATATTTTCTTGTCTTCTACTCTTACTGTGGTGTTCACAGAAATGTCCATTTTCACTATCATTACCATACTTATTTTAAGTGAGAAAAGTTATATTCAGTAAAGGAACTATCCCCCAATCCAATAACTGGGACCATCACGGCAATCAGATAACAAGTTTAGGAAACAGCTTAAGGAAATGAGCTAATAACATGGCTGTGCACAAGCAGATTATCTCTGATTGCTACAAAGAATGCTATTAGGGGCACCATGTTTCCAAGCGATCATTTTTCCAGCCTGTTACAGAAAGGTTAATCTGCAGCCCTATTCATAAAATCAATTTTGAAACATGCTAAATATAAAAGAATTATAGTAAAAAAAACCCATCATCAGAAACTATGTTGACATTTCTCTCAATTGTCTTAGATGACACTAATTCAGAAATTTTCTTGACCATAAATTTACCCCAGAAAATAAAGGCTGTACATATGACTTTACCAATTATCCAGGACCTTTGAGGCAGACTCAGATGGGAGGAAAATGCAACAATGGTTGTTTATAAAGATTCTTACAAAGCTGCTAACACCTGAATTCTTTAGTTTGTAATGATGAGAGAACATGTCCAGAGAAGCTTGTCTTATTGTTACTTAACTCCCAAGATGCTAAACCTCCTTCCTTTAGAATCTCAGCTGCTGAAGTTGTACAATACTAAGGTGTGATGAAATCCCTTCTCTAATCCACACTCTGACAGTTAAATTGTTGCACACACAAACTCCCCCGACCCCATAAAGGTTAACATTCCAGGGTTATCGCCAGTCCAAAACACAAAAATCTGTTTGGACCTGCCTACCTATCTCAGCTTTAGTCTGAGACTTTTTCCTGAATAGTATGCGCATTTCACTGTTTGAAAACATCCAGTGGCCAGTTTCACCCTTTTTTTTTTTTTTTTTTTTACCCTTGGCTGGCAGTAGATCAGATTGTGAAATGTAAATCAGAATACCTTTCAACTGCAAAATGACTAACATAAATGCCAATACAAATTTCCTCAGACCCTGAGGGGGTTTTCGGAGGCACTGTGGCCACCTGGTCACTCTGAAACACATCGATTGTGAACATAAAACCCAAACCTTGCTTGAGAAAGTAGCCTGGGAAAATGGGAAATTCACCATTCCCAGATGAACTCAGTTTCTCAGCTGGGCTGTTGTTCTATGCACAACATTTCATAGTTTTTATCGAAATCTAAATATCAGATATTACGGCAGGCCCAAAAAAGAAGAGCGATGTGCCCTTTCCTATACAGAAAACTCAGTGAAAGTTTAGTGATAAGGGCTAGAGCCAAAGAGCACACGGAAATGGGGAAATTTAAGGATGCCCCATTCCAGCTGGATTACATCCAAGACCCACTTATCTGAGCTAGAATTAGACCAAATGTCAAGAGGAAAGAATGGACAGGCTTACCCCTTCGTGTTTCGGGAAGAGCTAGTCTTAGTGTTTAGCTGACATTTTAAGTATAAAAGAGTCTTATTGTAAACTCTGGACCCCCAGAAGGCCTGCTTCTGGAAAACTGTGAAAGGGGAGATTAGTTGGGGGAGCCTCAGCATCGGATTCCACCCCTCAATCACGTTAGACACAGAGCTTTAGCCACTTTTTTGCTTAAAGTCATGCATGTGGTCAAAAGTTTAATTATATCACCGGCTGCATCAGCAAGCATATTGTCTGCCATCCACAGGAGGGATAAAACCTTTTTTTGGAGCACTGGGGTTCAGACATCACTGTGGAAAGATTTCCTGAAATCTTGGGTTATGCCTGACAGTTGACATTTTTTTCCTTAACTGATCAAAGAGCATAGCCTGGATCCTGATAAGATTCTAAAAGGTTTCTCTCTAATTCTACACTTGTGGTGAGGCCCCTACTTTCTCTCCCAACAGCTGAGCTTTTAAAGGGTTGAGTCTAAACATAATCAAATTGGCACTTTTGACATAACTGACTGGTTCTTTGCCAGCCAGTCATTCCGTCATTCAACCAACAGGAATTTATTAAATGCTTAGGTGTTGAGAAGATGCAAAAGAGAAACTCTCCTAGAGATGTTTGCAATCTCAGCCAGGCAGAACACCAACTAATTAAACTAGTTATGAGTCAATCAAACGGGTTATGCATGTAGACCAGGCCAAAATCCAGGAAGTCTGAGGTAACCACCAGTTTCACTCTGAAAATTGGGAAATGTTGATGACAATCAGTTTTTGCTTGTGGATGTAAGGGGCAGAAGGCAAGGAGAAGCTGCCCTGGAGATCAGCTTCCAACCAAGAAGGGCCTAAGAGGGAGCAAGCACCAGCTGCCAGTTCTAATCAGTAGGAGAAAAGAAAATAAAGAAGAAACTCGTCCAGAACTTTCTATGAATAAGTTTCAACATGAATATGAGAGGTCTAAAAGTTGTAATATATGTCAAAGAATAACACACACACACACACACACACACACACACACACACAGATAAAACAGCGTAAGTACAACGACTAATCAGGAGAGAGTCATCCTTATAAATATCCACCGTCAGGAACATCTGTCCAGCTAATACAAATGGTGATTTTTATTCTTTCCAGATACACACACTCACGCCCATGCACATCTGCAGAGCAGAATTCTTATTTCAGTCAAAAAGAATAGTGACATAATTCACAAAAGCAAAGGACCCTTCTCTGAAGATGATAATGAGCCTGTGATGACAGAAGCCAACGTACACAGTGGGCAGAGAAGGCCCAAACGTAGGGCCCAGATCATGTCTTCACTTCTTTTAAAATCAAAAAGAAAGCAATGAATAAAATCCAGCCTTGGTTATATTTGTCTTTATGCCAATGTAGTAATAAGCTAGAGCCTTTAGTACTTTTTTTCAATGAAGGGAAGGGCTCACAGAGACAGAAGAGCAAGGGGTCCATGCAAATCAGACTGTGGCCTCCATCAGACCCGCCACATTCTGCTCCCGCCAGAGGCCCTGAATTTGCACACCCTCATTGTTCTTCCCAACAGCTCTGGAGGTCAAATATTAAGATTGTCCTCATTTTACATATGTAGACATCACAGTACAAAAAGCATATGTGATCATGATGCAGAAGAAGGAGTATGGACTTCAGACCCAATCACAGCTGGGCTAGACTTCCAGCTCCTCCATGAACCAATATGGGACACAGAGCAAGGAACAACATTCCAGGGCTACAGAATTAAGTAAGATGTGTACAGAGAGCTAGCACAGAATAAGAGAAAATACTGGCTATCACTATAATTATTACTACTGTTCAAGGTTAAACAGCTAGTGGCTGAGCTAGCATTGCAACTCAGGCTTGCTACCTGAAGTGTTTTCTTTATGCCCACAGTGTTCCTCTTTAGAGCTATATGACAGACTAGAGGCTCCAAGAATTCCACAGTTGTCTGATCATATCTTAAAAAAAAATATCATCCTGCATAAAATCATTCTGTGCAGAATAGAAAGAATTAAAAAGCCGCAGTGAATCGTGCTGTGGACGTCCCACCCTGCTCAGTAACAGAAATCAGCAACGCGACTTGGTAATTTCAGTTCAGAAAAGCACAGAGTGAATTCATCATTTAGTTAAAATGCCTTCCTCCACCAAAAAGGCTGCACCCTTGACTCACTCCAGCAGAACTTTCACATACCCACTGCGACAGCATGAGCTGCACTTCCGACCTGGGCGTCATTCAGGGATTTCACTTAAAAGTCAATCAAACTCTCTCCAGTTGTTTACAATATTTTAGCTCTATAAAGAGGAAGCAGAATGTTCACCAACTACAACTCAGAATGTTTATAATGAAAGTCTTTATCCGTAAATCTCTTAACAGCTTACAGTCATCCACAGTGTTTCCTCGACTTTCAAACAGGTTTTATATATTTTTGGTGAGGATTTTAACAATAATTCCACCCCTGAGAAAGGTATACTAGTGGACTACATAATCACACTTCTAAAGGTACTTGGGAAGGCTATATAGTGGCACACAAATTACAATTTAAAGAGCTCTTTGCAGTCATCAACTGCCACTGCCATTGGGACTGAAGATACTTAATACTAAAAGCTAACTCTGACAAGACCTCATGAACACCGTGGCGAATGCTCCATTTAGAGACAATTCTAATAGTATACTGAATTCTATACCCAAATTTAAAAATTGGGGACGTTTGCATGAGAAAAGGGTCTATATTTTCAATAAACCATTTTTCCTGCAATACATTTTTTCCTATAGGAATCTTCTTCCATGAAATGATAAGTTGGGGTGAGCAAGTGCAAAGCAAAGGAGAGAATTCCCGCATCCCTTCCCAAGAAACAAAAATAAACTACCACGAAACACATGCACACGTATCATGCTGCACCACTCCATTAGCTGTGCCCACAGGATGGTTTGGCTGTTTCGGTCAATGTGTTGTTCTCCAAATTGTAGGAATCTCTGATCTTGGAGTAAGTGTGTTCCAAAAAAATGAGTTTAGGGAATTTCCTGATCTCAGCACTGAGCTAGTTTCTTGAGAATAATCTTTATCATAAATTTGGGCTTTGGATGAAATTAGAAAATGACTTAGAAAAAGAAATGGTTAAGATGTGTGTGTGTACAAAATACATCATATGATTGTAGCAAGATCTCATTAAAGTTGAGCAATTCAGGCTATAAACAACATTGCCAGCCAGGCTGTATAATTCAGATCTGCCTCTCTCCTCCCTCATCGGCTCATTTGCCCAAATTGCATTAATTACTTCCAGAAACATCACATTTTTCACCTTGGAACAAACTCTTACAGGTTAAACTATTTTATAGGGATAGTACTGAAAGAGTTTTCAGAAATAATTTAGTCCGCCTCTTTCGCCACTTGCTAAAGTTTCATTCCCCTGTGATATGATCCCCAGAGATTATTCATTATCATGGTCCTTCACCCCTGGGACACACGAATGAATAACAAAGAGCCACAGAGACCCGCTGTGCCTTTAGGGATGTTAACACTCAAAAACAGTAAAAAATTCCGCTGGTCTAGAGCACCTCGGTATCTGATTAAGCTACAGGCCAGAATTATACTTTGGTTCCAATGAGGAGTGTTTAAAGTCATTTACGAAGCCATCGGCACTGGTGACCAAGTGCTGCTAGAGCCTCCCTGCCATGGCCAGGGCTGGAATTGAATTTCCCCAGACAGTTCACTTCTGCAGACAATAACAGTTGCCACATTCAAGTTTCATATGTTATAACACCCTGAGATTTAGACTCAAGCTCCACTTGTACAGCTGCCTGCTTTAGTGGGCATGTGACAACAGAGTGGAGTCCAGGTCCCCAGATCCTTGTACATCTTAAGAGACAAACTTGCTGTCTTGGGACCTCTCGAGAATTAAAGCTCTCATATTATTTTGGCAGCCCAAACATCTGTGCTCAATTTTAAGAAGAGGCTTTTAGTTACATGTTGCGGGTTCTCCTCAGATCGTGGACACCAATTGAGGTAAAAGAGAAGCAGAGACAGAAAGTACCTCAAATCCTATCTCTGAAAAGAAAGGATGAGAAACCACTGACTTCTGTGCGTTTCGGGACAAAAAAGCCCAGTAAGATGACTACAAGTCTCATTTTAAGTACACGGGTTAATAGCATATAAGTAGTTATATGCTATAGCATATAAATTAATAGCATATAAGTAGAAGACAAATGCCCCCCCCGAAATAGACTGAAGACATTTACAGAGATAAATTGGTAGTAGCTCTAATAGAGCTTACATTACTTGCAAGTACATTTTCACTTTTTAATTAGTGTAATGTTAACTATTTTTATATGTTTATGAATCTACCAAGTACCTATCTTGGCTTATAGTGGGTCCTCAATAAATATTGGTAGAATGAACAGATATTTCTTTTAACTAAAGGTTAAGTATGCCTTATTTGAAATGCTTGGGACCAAAAGTGTTTCAGGTCTTGGATTTTTTTTCTGATTTTTGGAATATTTTCATATGCACCAAGAATAGAGTCCAAGTCTAAACATGAAGTTCATTTATGTTTCATATATACCTTATACAAAGCCTGAAGGTAATTTTATACAACATTTTAGTAATTCTGTCCATGAAACAAGCTTGTGTACATTGAACCATAAGAAAGTAAAGGTGTCACTCTCCCAGCCACCATGTGGATAGTCTGAGTTATTTAGCATCACCATCATTCCTAACTTGTGATTTATATGCTGCCAGCAAACATTTTCCTAAATTTATTCACAGATAAGTACTTAACAGTAAAACATAAGACATAACATTAATATAGTGAAAATGTAATGTGTCAAGAGTAACTAAGCAACACAAATGCCTAACTTGTAATACCACATTGGGCTCAAGAAGTTTCGATTTGGGAGCATTTCGGATTTTTGATTTTTGGAGTAGGGATGCTCCACCTGCACGTGTATTCATGTACCCTTCAACGTATCTACATAGGAAATTAAGTTCATTTGGGACTGTGCTTGTGTCTTCTTCACTTAAGCAGTTATAAAACAGAATATTACTAATGGTAAACTCAACAAGTGTTTGCAGAACAGAGCATGGGCCTTCTGAAGATTTTTAAAGCCATGTAAATCTCATATATTTTGTCAGTTTGAGAAGCTAAGCAAAAAACAAACAAACAAATAAATAAATATGCTTTGGTATTGCTCAACTTAGGCAATCAGACATAAGTTTTCACTGAATTCTGATATAGGCCCAGAGTGTAATATCCTGCAACATAAAAATGACTGCTCCATTACTATCCAGATGATATTGCTTTGCATTAATTTTTAAATTTTATTTAGAGTGAAGCTAAGCATAATTTCTAAGGAATTTATGAAGATTCTTTTTTTTAAAAAAAAAAAGGTAAAAATAAATAAGAACATTCCCTTTTTCCCTTTTCCTGCTCCTCTCCCTTCTACTCTCTGGCCAAACTGATGTCAATAATTCCACATTCCATCTCAAACACCAGATGAATAGGAGATTAGCTTTTCAAGGAAACAGCTGTAAATAACTATAATCTAGTTAGTAGGATTCCTTTATGGCTTGAAAGGTTATAACAACAGGAGTCCCAAATTTCCCTGATCAAAAAACTTTAATTCCCCCCTATAGGGAAGCAACAGGACACCCTCTAAAGATCAAAACCAGGGTTATGTGCATAACATTTATATATATTAACTAGTAATAAAGAGCCAGGATAAGAATTTTAATCCTATAAAATTTAGGTACACAAAGATCCAAGGCACTCATAACTAAATAGTTTCTGATGAAAAAATGAGAGGAAAGGTATCTGTGTCCTAAAAGTGACCCTCCAAACTCCCTGAAAAACATACCATCTACAGAGAATGTCCAAATAAATTGGCTAAATTTACAGCAGTTCCAAATGAAGTAGAGATCATTTATTCAGCCAAAAATTCTGGCTCAGTTGAAATGTCTTTAAAAAGAAAAATATGAGGCGGGCGTGGTGGCACACGCTTGTAATCCCAGTACTTGGAAGGCTGAGACAGGAGGATTGTGGGTTTAGGATCAGCCTCAGCAACTTAGTGAGATTCTCAGCAACCTAGTGAGACCCTGTTTAAAAACAAGAAGTAAAAAGGGCTGAGGGTATAGCTCAGAGGTAGAATGCCCTTGGGTTCAATTCTCAGTGCCACAACAAAATAAAAAATAAAGAAAAATATGAAAACATCATGTTTTAATAGAACACTAATAACTTTGGTATAAAAATATTAATTGTGTACCACTCTGCACCAGGCACTGGCAAGGCAGATATCTTTCCAGTGAATGGCAGTTTTGATGGAAATGCTTCTTGCTTGGTGAAAACAGGACATTCTGAAGAACTATCCCTTTGGACCACCTGTTCCCTAAGGTCAGCATCAGGACCCTCCCTTAGGAGTACCTGCATGGGTCACACCATGGCTGAAGAGGACAGAGTAGACACAGGGAGGAAAGGGGTCTATATAATAGGATAAGCCCATGGAAAATCGGTTTGTGCCCCTGAAAACAGACATGGAAATTGCTTATTTCTAACAAGTACTTCAATTTAGAAGAAGACGGCTCTTATCCAATTAGAATGGAGTATGTCAGTTATATGCTCATTCGATGAGGCACAGATAAATTGAGCATTCCCATTCTCTTGACCACTAGCCCTAGAAGACACCCACAGCAAACCAGTTATCATAGATGCAGGGTGGATACATGTAGGTTATCTGATGCCCACTGACCTGCACACTTAGTCTACACTTCAGAGCTAAGATGAGGGCCCTACTTCTAGTTCCTCGGTCCAGAAGAGTCCTATGGATCTAGGCAGCCCCAATGTCCACAGGGGTTTACAGGTCTCTAGGGAAAGACCACATGCTCTCATTCCCAAAGGTTCAATTAGCTCCAGGGGAATACTAAGGAGGTCCAGGCTGCTCTGGGAACATCAAGATTTCCCCAAAGAACCAATCAGATTCCCCTTAGGAAATCTACAAACACAGGACTCTGTCCTTGAGAGACAAATATATTGAGCAATACGCCAAGAACACCGCTTGAGTTATTCTCTGAAGCAACCTCAAGCTTCTATGGTGCCTGGAATCCAGAAGTGGCCATATCTGCCTAAAGCAATGGCGTCTGAACACCACGGAGTCAGGCTCACGGAATATGAAGCCTGTTTTGATGTCCTCGTAACAAAAGTGGCCATCTAAATCAGTCCTTTCAGTAAAAGGAGCAGGGCCAAGGCACCATTAAGGTAACAGGTGACAGGCAGCAGCACTTTCTCTAAGATTTATATATTCCCTAAATTTATTATTTAAGCACAAATAACCCTTAAATGAAATACCTAGACATTTCTATTTCAAATATTATCAGGGTCTTTCTTCACCTTCTGAATATTGCTACCCTCTCTTCTCCTGTGTAAAACTCAACAATTAGGAAACTTAATGGACATCATTAAAGTCTCTGATTTGTTTTCCTTCCCAAGTGACAGCATTTACTAACAGTTATTGCTGATGAGCAACTTGCTATCAATTTTCATAGTTACTAGCTATGGGACTTTGTGTGGATTTCCTAGTATATATCAGAGACTCAATCAGTATTTGTGAAATGAATGAATGAATGAACCGAGTTGCTGCTGTAATAGTATGAGGCTCCACATAAGGAATGTAAGAAGGCACCAGACCCATTGCAGGCACTCCAGGATTCTGAGGCTAGAGCAAAAGTGGAGGTGATGGTGGAGAAAAGAGTCAGTGGTAATAAGAGTAGCAAGTTCTCTTCTGGTTATTCTAATGTGCACGGGGCAGGAGAAGAACATCCGATGGAGAATGCCCCCTGGTCAGGAGGAGAAGTCACTTGCTGATATTATGGTTCCGGGGAGTATCATGATCACACATGGGCAGTCCCCATGGGCTACAGGTGGTGTGAGAATCTATCCTGGGAATAAATCCCTTCCACCCCTCCGATAGAGGTGGACCAAAGCAGGATGTGATTTGAAGAAGACAACTTGATGTACTATCCAAGGCAATAACAAATAGGCAAGATTGTCTGCTTCTCATTTACAATCAGCTACTGAATGGAAATTCTAAGTTAACTTTTATGACATACAAAAGTCAAGCCATAGGCGCTCCATAGCTGGCTCATTGCCGGTGCACCACATCGAGGTCAAAGGGTTTTTTCTCATACCCCAAATCTCTTCCCATTTCTATTAGCAGCAACAGCCAGTTCAAGCCAGCCAGAAAGCAGTTTTGGGATCTGGAGAGATAAATTCTTCTAAAAGAGAGAGTGATAGCTGAGTCAGGGCACTGATAAGTTCTAAATAATATTAAGCCATATATAAAAATAGAAAAACCCATGAATAGCACCCATTTCTTGCCTGAAATGTACAAATAAATAAATAGTTTTCATAACAAACCTGAGATGAATCAAACAATGAGGCCAGTTACTATACACATTATCCAAGACAGGTGAAATAACCAGAAAAAAAAATAGGGAGAGGATTTTATTGAATTGGTATATCCTCTAAAATTAAGTCAATCCCAAATATGGAAAAGATAATACATGAGAGAAGTTGAGATGGTGCCATAGCAGAAATTAGCCCTAAATGTTTCAGAACTGTGGTTAGAAGTTAAGTTACATAAGAACATCTGGCTGGTGATAAATCAGTGGAAGATATTATATGGTATAAAGTGAAATTACATTTGGGGGACTGTTTAGTCCACGGGTATGTTTAATGCTTTGGATAGCATAGTGAGCAAAACTGCTGAAATGAAGACTACCATGCAAAGCAGATCACTCAGAGAGAAAAATCAGACTGACATCAAAATCCCCGTCACACTAACGCCAGAGTGGGGGCATTTGGGAAATGTGACTTCTCATGCCACTGGCCTGAAAAACAGTGTGTTTACAATGTGTTCTTTTGTTTCTGAATTCTTTGGTTGACTCAGGGGATTGCTCAAATTCAGGTATTTTTGTTTGGCTCAATCATGCTCAATTAAGAACAGAGCCTGGCTAAATAAAACTCACTACATAAAGATCTGCAATTATGGGAATAATTGCTCACGGTAATTTTTTTTCCATGGTAATGGTTTTTAAAGGCACCTCCTACCTAGAAACCAGAAAGAATAAGCTGGCCTTTCCTATAAAGAACTAGACAAAAGATGATAAACAAACACATCTCCAGTTCTAATTAGGGCTATTGAGTAAACAACTGAAACAGCCGACCCCATAAATCCGCTGAAAGCATGAGCTTGGGGGAAGACACAGAAACGTGAGTAGAAGGTGGAAATATGGGACACGCTGCTCTTCCCACACACCTGGATCCCCTGAAGGTACCCGTGCTACTGGACTCCAGGCATCCCCAGAGCACCTCTGCTTGATGACTGCTTTTATTTCCCCTCTACCCCAAATAACTATTATTCATCAATGGGTACATTTAAAATTCAAGGAGTGGTTTAAATGTGGTTTTCAATTTTATGATATAAGTCAATGGGAAAATATTCCAGTGGACTTGTATTTTTAGAAATCCACCAACCTTAAAAGAACACATCTACTATATAAAGTGTGTGCGTTCACAAGGAAATCAAGAACACTTCTTCAAAAATGGATTATTCTAAGCCTGGTGTGGTGGCACAGGCCTGTAATCCTAATACTTGGGAGGCTAAGACAGGAGGATTGCAGGTTCAAGGCCAGCCTCAACAACTTAACAAGACCCTATTTCAAAACAAAAAATAAAAAGGGCTGGTGGTGTAGCTCAGAGGTAGAACACCCCTGGTTTCAATCTCCAGTACCAAAAAAGAAAAAAAAAAAGTTACTCTAAGGGAAGAATAATTTAGGTTAAAAATTAGAGATAATTTTGTCTTCAGAAGCTTTTAGCTTTGAATCATGTCAGTGCCTTACTAAAGAATACTACAGCATCTCTCTTTATGGAAAAGATAAATGCAGGAGTTAACAAATGCCTTTCAGATATTACTAGGAGTATTTTTACTTAGACACAGAAGGAATCAACTAGAATATTTCTAATGGGAACTTCCCAGACCTAGGAGTCAATATAGACTAACTATATATACCACAGCTGTTAGAGATCACATTTATTTTCACCTACATCTCACCAAAATGAAGAAAGCAAAGCAAAATAAGGGAACATGGATTGGTTTTCTAAGAAAAATCATAATAGCACCCAAAACCCACTGAACACACAAAACAGCAAGCATGAGAACATGCTTAACCAAATCACACACTTCCTTCCTTTCTCCCCTCCTGTCCTTGTCCCCTCTTTCCTTTGATAGAAAATTAGGAAATAGTAAAAGTGGAAGCCACTTGGCCTCCAAAGAAACCTGGAAGTTATTTCAGGACTCTCTGAAGACTTCTTGACCTACTTGTATGCTGGGAAAAAAGGGGAGGAAATGTGGCAGAAATAATATGTAGGGTTTTTTTTTTTTAAGTTAGGAAAACCAAGCACTTATGCTTGAAATTGCATGTAATAGTGATCATGCTCTAAGACAGTGCCATCAGTTTTCTCCTTGTCTTTGTCACCTACGGTTTTAAGATACGATGACTGCGTCTCTCTCCTGGGGTTGCTATCCCCATCACCAGGCAGCAGTCCAGGGAGCAGGAGATGCCAAGTGAAGACAAGTGGGCACACAGCACGTGAAAGTAATGACTGCGGGCCCCGCGGTGCCAGGCACCAGGCCGCAGACCAACACACAGAAGAGAAAGTGATCAAAGCCAGACAAATTGGGAGGGCTACATAATTTAACATGTGCAAAGAGGAAGCTGAACACTCAAAATGACCTTCTCCCTTGGCGCCTATGTTAACTCATTTAAAAATAGGGCTTGGCAAGAAATTGGTCAGACGAACCAAACTACTGTCTGGGAAGAGTGTTCAGATTCTATTTGCTGCTTACAGGGTCTGAATTAGTCTTCAAAATAAGCAGATCTTGTTTTTGTTAAAGAGTTAAACAATCAAAGCAGTCATCAGACCTTTGGCACACTGTTCCACACTTAAAATATGTAACTGGGAGGCCTGTTCTAGTCCCCCCAGTTGTATCCTCATGTCCTGGAAGAGGATCTTCTCATGATTTTTCTTTTCTTCAAGTGATGTTCATCACCTATTTATCCTGGTTTCTCTGTGCTGACACTAATCTGCCTTGAAATTGGCTGACTCTGCTCGAGCCATGTTTACAGGGAAGTGAGTTTCATCAGGCCGTCCTGTTCATAGACCAGTTTATGCTCCACAGCAGAGAGATTATTAAAAACTATATATTACGTGCATACACTTTGAAATGACTCAACTTGGGAAAGATAACTGTATCATATCTGCATTTCATTGCCTGCGTCGTAGAAAGAGGCCAGGTAGCATTACAATCTTGAATGGAAATTGTTTCCTAAATATATTATCCTCCATAAGAAGCATTTAGCAACTGTTAGTGCCCAGGAGACAAAGGCTAAAGGGAAAAATGTGTGTAATAGAATGTAGACAGGGATGGGAAGAGAGGGGAAAAGGCTCATTTAAATTATCAAGCTGAGCATTAACCACAAGGAGAGAAAAACAAATGTTCTATGTTTTGCACAAACATCAATTACGTCTAGTAATTTAGCTGATTCCTCTCACTGAACAGGTGCTCTGGCTGCAGTGCAAAGTGAAAAGCCTGCACACCACTCTGGCTTTTATAAAAGGTACCGAGGGTCCTCGACTTGCTCTAAAAAAGATTTCCAACATACCCTGGCACTGCCATTATCCACAGTTTACGTTGAGCCCCTACCAGGTAGGTGGCAGTGTGAGAGGGAAACCCAGCCCAGAGACTTGCTCTTTCAAGGGGTTGCAAATGTGGGGCAAAGAGTATAATAAACTTAAAGAGAAATTATGCAGATGGGCATGGATCTGGTTATGTAAAGCCAACTGAATTATGCTTGACAAGGGAAGCAAGATGACTGAATTAAGACAACCACAAACTCTAAATATAAGCAATAGATTTAACTTGCTTATAGACTAAGCCCGAAACTACATAAAAAAAACCCACAATCAACCATTTGAGTTTAAATCCCAGATCCCTAGCATTTGAATTGGAAAAAAAGAAAGTGACTAAACGAAAGGGGGAAATTATGCCAATCTCAATATCTTGTATGGGGAAGGGGGAAGAGGGGAGAGAACCAGGAGAAAACTCACTGAGTGCTGTGTGCATGTATGTCACTATCACTATGAACTACATTATGATGTGAGACTATAATGCACCAATAAAAGTATAAAGAAATAAAAGTGTAAAGTATACTATACAAATGAATTAAGTAGCCTCCAAAAGACTAAAAACTGACAACTACACACATAAACACACACACACACACACACACACACACACACCAGTAAAACCAGTAATGAGAATAAATGCTCTTTGCTGCAATAACTATTTAAAAACTTTGGAATGACATGGAAATATCTGTAGTTCTTCTGCAAAGAGGTACAACACTTTTCTCTGTGGCTCCCACGAGACCTGGATGAAAGGATGCCATTTCCCTATTTCTTCATTATTTTATGATCATCGTTTTAAAAACACTTCCGGAAGAGACCTTCCTTTAACATTCTTTGTTTACTTTCTACCTTGGTCATTGATGTTGATTCCAGAAGAACAGAGGGGTTTCATGAAAACAATCAATTTAGGGATTCAGTATCTGTGTTTGAGATTTATCCTTTGCTAAGGAAACTTAAATGACTCAGGTTTTGCTTCTTTTGCTTTTAGTTCCTAATTCCAAAATTTCTCCTTGAAACTCTGCCAGGAAAAGAATTCCCTCATTGTTTCTTCTTTTGACAATGAGTAACTATAATTCTTTGTCTTATGTAAATACATGTCCCACAAATTATTTAGATAAGACCAGAGGCTGCAGCTATTCATTCTCTATGACTCAAATTGGAGAAAGTGACATGGATAGACAAGTCACATTTCTATAACTTTTTTGTTCAACTGTACATGAGAAGTGATGATCTTATGTCTCCTACCAAAATATTTAAGAGGATAGATAGAAGTGACTGAAGGCAACTTTCAAGACCTTCATAAGAATGCTAAAAGGAATGGACCTAACTCATGTCCTCTCTTGTAGCAGAAGTTTCTTCCTGTAGTCTAAACTCTGTCCCACCAAAGAGCAACCTTAGGAAGAATGGCATTCTTGAAATTCTTCCAAGTGTGCTCCATTCAGGGAGGGGGGAATTTATAGGTCTGTGTCAAATGTCAGGGGTCTGGGATATCTAGTCCCAGATACAGTTTTCGCTTGAAAGTAGATGGTGTGCACACGTAAGGCAAGAAGCTCTTGTGTTTCACAGCCCTGAGGTTCTGTCTCACTGAGGTTGAGTCTCACTGCAACCACCACTGCTTTCAGAAATTGTTTTGAGAAATGATGTGACCAGAACTTGTTTAGTCATTTGGATGGTTTATGTGCCCATATTTATGGGCATTTTCCACACCAATAATCATAAGACGCTTGTAACCACTTTGGTTCTTAATGCAAAAATTTTAACAGTTGTGTGGGTGGGTCAAGAGGGGAGTGTATGTGTGAAATGAAGCTATCATTGTACATATTTTACTACCATCTGTTGTTTCAATAATTTTTAATTGCTTAACATGGAATTCTCAGTTCTGAGAATATATTTCAAAGTAAAGCTTTAAAGTAAGCTACCCTGATTAAATGGTTTCTATGTGTTGGGGATGGGGTAGGAAGGAATGGGGAGCAGAGAGTTACCCAGATCAAAGGTCACCATAAGTCCTCAGCCCACGTACATGTATTACCAGGCTGGTAAACAATTTTTTAAAAAACTGAGCCATCATTTAAAAGCCAGTGTGCAGATGACCTAAAAATTTAGATTACTAGCCTCTCATAAAAATATGGTAACATCTGGCAACATTATTCTTATTAATATTCATGCCCAGCCATAGAGCTGATCAGCAGGGCCCCCTTCAGGTGAGACCTGTACTCTCCAGGTGATCTCTCACTATCATTTCTACAGCTCCCTATCTTCTTCATTTATTTGTGTAACCCACTTGGACTACACTGGCATTTATGAGACCCATGATATATAGATCAAGGAGTTTAAACCCATGGCAGGTGATTAATAAAGACCTATTGATGACAGCTGTGGTGGTGCATACCTGTAATCCCCATACTTGGAAGGCTGAGACTGGAGGATCACAAGTTTGAGGCCAGCCTCAGCAACTTAGTAAGGCCCTCAGCAACTTAGTGAGACCCTATTTCAAAATAAAAGTAAAAAACAGGGTTAGAGGTATAGCTCAAAAGTAGAATAACCCCTGAATTCAATCCCCAGTACTACAAAAAAAAAGACCTACTGAATGAATGAGTCAGTGAAGAATCAAAGATTAAAAAACATCAGAGTAAGGCAAGCCCAAAATATATTCCATTCAATTTTTCAAGGCAGTTACTTTTTTTGTTTTTGGTATTGGGGATTGAACCCAGAGGCATTCTACCTCTGAGCTACATCCCCAATCCAATTTTTTAATTTATTTTCTATTTTGAAACAGGTTCTCCCTAGATTGATAAGTCTCACTACTTGCTGAAGCTGTCCTTGAGCCTGCGATCCTCCTGTCTCCGCCTCCAAGTACTTGGATTACAGGCATGTGCCACCATGACTGGCTAACAATTACTTCTTGTACTATCAATTTCATCGAAGTATTAAAACATATTTTCAAATGGATTTCCAACATTAAAAAATAGTTTTATACCAATGTTTAATCTCCACTAAAATACAGTACTCATTTGATATACAAATTGGTGGATGCAGATACAGCCCTCATTCTTGAGTAAAGCTACCAAGTATACAGGACTATTTGTAGTATGAGTATGCTTTAAATACTTTATGAATACTCATTTTTTTTTTTTTTTGCGGTACCGGGGATTGAACGCAGGGGCGTTCTACCTCCGCGCTACACCCCTGGCCCTATTTTTTATACTTTATTTTGAAACCGGGTCTCACGAAGTTGCGGAGAGCCTCACTAGGTAGAGAGAGAGAGAGACAGGGAGAGAGAGAGAGAGAAAGAGAGACAGGGAGAGAGAGAGAGAACGCTCGCGCACATACACAAGGTGAGGCTGGCCGGAACCCGGATCCTCCGGTCTCCGCCTCCCAAAGTACTGGGATTACAAGCGTGCGCCACCACGCCCAGCACTGCTTGCAGTGGAGCTGTACACCAAAAGTGGGGTAACTTTTTCTGTGATTGAGAAAAAGCCATCGTGCTTCCTAATATTTCCACCAAAAGGACAAACCAGGAGCCCACTGCCATTTTTTCTGTGCAGCTCAGCTGATAAGCCACAGTGGAGACAGGAAACACCCAGCTTCTTTTGACTCTGAGTAGCCATGAGGAAACATTGATGAAGCAAAATCTAATTCAATGTTTCACAAACGCGGCAGGGTAAAACATCAAAAGAGACGGAGAAGCGACCCTCCAGAAGGGACTGTGGCATGTGATCTCTGTTCACGCTCCTTGTTAGCAGTGTCTGTGGAATTCCTTGCTGTCTGTGGGTGTACATTAGCACCTGTTTTAAAACAGCTCTGAGAGCAGCTGAGGGAGCCCATGGTGGGGAGAAGATACTCATCAGATACAGATACTCAGCCATTATGTGCACTCCTCACTGTCAATCATCCATCCCTGGCTGTCAAAACGAGGCCAGGCAGTTTCCAGGAGGCCTCGCCTTCCCAGCACAGGACTGGATGTCAGCACCACGGTACCCATGACTGGGCACCAGGATAGCAAATCTGTTCTTTCTGGAAAGACGAGAGATTTTCAGCCAAACTCTTTGATTACTCTGCTGTGGTGGGCAATGCCAAGACAACACGGGAGGAAGCGGGCTGCTTCTGAGCTGAAGTCCAGCCCACTCGGGTTCCCAAGATGAACCCAGTTTGGTCAGAGATTTCCAAACCTCCAGCACACAGGTGCTCAGCTCTGCACATGAGAATCACCCAGGCAGCTTTCAAAAATGCCAACCCTCCGGCCCCACCTGATTCAAATTACATCGGATTCTCTAGGAGAAGGGTCAGTCCTAATATTGCCTTCACCCAAGGTGATTCTAAACGTGCAGCTAGGGTTGAACCCATGGGCCACGAAGGATCACAGTGAAAAAGGAATCCGACCCAGAACTAACTCCAAAGAAAAAGGCAGAGTGAAAGACGGCATTGTTACTATGAGAGAACCCCACCACCGCCTCCAGATCATTACAAACTTACCCTGGAGTTCCCAGGACAGCTCAGCTCTCTTTCCCCTATGACCCTGCTGTCATCCTCTTTCCACCTGAAACCCCTTCTGTTATTCATAATCCCCTTTTTAAGCTACTAAACTAGAATTACATTTGGCCTACTGGAGAATGCTTGCTTCTCACACAACGGTTATTTGATTAGTAGAAGGGGTAAGACAGAGCAAGGCATGTGTGCTTCCCCTCTCATTCTTCTTCATGACTGGCCCTTCAAATAATTAAACTTGAACTGGAAAAAAAAAGGCATCTTATTTCAAATAATAGCATGCGCTTGGTATATCTGCTTCATCAGCACAACCTGTTTCATCTGTACTGACTGAAAATGACAACATCCATGATACAGTTGAGAATGATGAGGCTTTTTTATCAAAGAACAACTTGGAAGGTAAGATGGACTATTAATGATTATATAGACCCTCATGTTGTTGTTGTTTGTGGTACTGGGGTACTGTGGGTACCCACCTCCCAGTCCATTTTTTTTAATTTTGCTGAAACTGGCCTCAAACCTGTGATCCTCCTGTCTCAGCCTTCCAAGAACCAGGATAATAGGCTTTCTCCACCATGTCCAGCTAGACCCTTACTGTTAATTACCTTCTAAATAATGTTGTCCTTAGATGAGTCACCAAAGCTATCCTCAGGCTTACAATGAGGGGTAAAAAGAAGGGACATGTGGTGGTGGTATCAAGCGGACTAGGATCAAGAAAAGGAAGACAGGAAGGCGAGCAGCAGCATTCAAAGCGAGGGCCAGGCAGGGAGGAGAGAGGAAAACATGAGCCAGGTCACTGCAGGGTGTGACAGTGAGGGGTTTGGGTAACTGTGCCAGCTGCTGTAATCACCACCATCCACCAGCCAAACCCTTACACATAAGCTCAGAGATTCAAGGTTTTTTTTTTTTAAAGTTAATTTTTTTAAAGCAAAACCCAACTTAATAAAATGTTCCAGTAATCCCCTATCATCAAATTTTACTCAATTTGTGGTATGGAACTTCATTTCTTCATATTTTTAGCTACGAAGTCAGGGCCTGCTTTCTTCCAACCATTCTCTCATCCTTCCCCCGCCCAGAGCATTCCACAGACATGCCCTACAGGCCCGGGCACAGGAGCCGCCCCACTGCTGTGTACACGGAGGTGCTCCCCTTGGAATTGGAAGAACGCAGGAGAGACGCACGGCACTGTTCCCAAACACCGTTCCCAGACACTTCGGTCTTTCCACTGCCCCAGCGTTCATGTCCCTGACCTGGATACTGAAGGAGACTTCTGGCCAAAAGAGTGGCTCAGTGGGTGCGCCACTTCTTTTATTACCGTATCTCATATCAGATAGTTTGATTTTGTGTAATTTGTGGCATATGGCTGGATGACAAAAAGAAACAAAATGGAATCAAAGAAAACATGGAAGAAGGAGGAAGGAGTCATTGGTCCCCCCTCTTTGGTAGCCAAAAAAATATACTATAAAAACCAAGATTAAACCTTTGGTTTAAAATTTTTTTTAACTTCGATTACACAGTTGGATTGGTTTGTGAATATGGTAATAAGTATAACCTTTAGAATGGAAGGCAGGATGAGCAGATGGAACCTAATTAATAGTGAAATATTATTAATCTGTCTTCCTAGGAGGAGAAAAAGTCAGTCATACTTTACAAAGGAATTTCTCTGTACAATTTAATAAAGGCAGGACTCACTATACAACTAGGGGCTCATTATGAAACAGATATGTTTGATATAAGCCTGTACCAAGCCCCAATAATTAAAATCACTTTATAACGCTTAAATTTACCATTAACATGAAGTTAGATGTTATATATCACCATGTACCCTTTTGAATTCATTATTTAATAAATATTCTTTACAGAAAAAGAAGCAGTAACTCATTTGGGGGAAGCTAGGAAAGGGAAAGATAAAATTAATTTACTATGAACTCAACTTTACACTTTCTATGAAATCATAAAACTTATTTAAAGAGGGGTTCCCATCTCAATGGCCTTCCTACAGTGCCAGGAGTAACACCCACCACCCTCAGGATCCAAACCACAGCCAGGGATTAAACACACAAGATTCAGAACCAGACAAGATGGAGACTCCTTCCTCTGTTTTGCTCCTGCTAGCTGTGTGTCACCGGCAAGCTGGTTAACCTTTGGATCCTCACCTGGAGCGGTGGCACTCGCCCGCAATCCCAGTACTTGGGAGGCTGAGACAGGAGGATCACAGGATCGAGGCCAGTAAGTGGTAACTTAGCAATACCCTGTTTGAAAACAAAAAAATATAAAAAGGGGGGGGGGTAATAGCTTAGAGGTAGAATGCCCCTGGATTCAATCCCCAGTACCACAGGAAAACAAACAAATACCCCTCAATCCTCAATTTCCTAATTCTGAAATGGGGATAAAATACGTACTTCAAAGGGTCTGGCACACAATACTCAATATATAATGCCTATTGAGAAAAAGCAATGCATGAACCTAAAAAAAATAAGAGAATAAAGGTGAAACAAGAGTGCTACTTATAGGTGGTGATAAGTGAACAACTTCCATTCCTGGGAGGTGAAAATCCAAAGGCTCCAAACACTTATTAATTACTGTTCTGAATATTAAGTTGTCTAGGAAAACACTATTTCCTTCTTTCTACTACTACTAAACTGTAAGCAATAAAGTTAAACTTTTACTTAAAACTATTTTGCTAGAAGAAAATGTAATTACTAGTTTTTTATTGTGTCAGAAAATAATAAAAATTCACCATATTAACCATTTTTAAGTGTACAGCACAATGGTGTTAACTATATGCATTTTTCTGTGGGACATCTCTAGAACTTTCTCATCTTGTAAAACTGAAACAGTACAACCCTTGAACAATAGCTCCCCCTCCCCCAGCCCTTGGCAACCCTATTCTCAATCTTGCCAACTTTAGATACATCATACAAGTGGAATCATTTAGTATTTGTCTTTTTGTGACTGGCTTATTTCACTTAGTATAATGTCCTCAAAGTTCATCTACATTGTAGTATATAACAGGGTTTCCTTTTAAAGGCCGAATAATATTCCATGTATATTTACACCACACTTTATCCATTCATGGATGGACTTAGGTTGCTTCCACTTCTTAAGTGAAGTAATTAACACTGTCATCAACATGGAAGTGCTAATTTTCTTAAAAGGAGCTGATTACAGATATCTTTCCTTTCAATAATAATTTTAATAATTTGGAAAGCAGCCCAAATTTATCTTTGGCCTCAAAATGTTTAAAAGTAATTAACATGTAAAATTGAAATCTCCTTGCTTCTCAGCAAAAGGCGATGCATTGAATCAGTGGGTTTTAACAACACTCTTGTATTCTCGCTTGTCCAAAGAAGACAAAAAGAAAATACTGATGATTCATTCCATTTTTCCTACCTCTGAGACTTTATATTCTGAGAAAATCAGCAAAAAGTAACAGTGCTAAAGTGAAATCTCATTAACACTTCATCAGACAAAATAAAAATTCAATTAAAAAATGAGGTAAATCAAGACACCAGGACATTAAGACCTAACGCCTAGCTCTGGCACCTAATAACTGTGTGGCCTTAAGCAACTTCCTTAACTTCTCTGAGCTTATTTCCTCACCTACACATTGGGGTTAATAACACTCACTTCCCTCAGGATTGGTGTAATGATTAAATGAGATATAACAGTTAAACAGCCAAGCACATGACAACTATTTTAGAAAATAGCTCATTTTTTTTAAGTTAGAAATATTTTTTAAATACCCACCAAAAAAGGATCCAGTAAGAAGAACGAAAACTACAAGTTTAATCTTTGTAAAGGATTAACTAAAATTAACTACCAAAGTGAAATTATATTCTATATAAATATATACCATAAGGTATACATGAGTAGGCAAAGACAGATAACATATACAGCCTGCTCTTGGTCAAATTTGGTTTCTATCAAACAACCTAACAAATTCCAATGTAAGCTTCGACACAGCCAACATTACTTGGAAATGGATTCATCTTCCACAAAATTATTTCCTTTCACTGGCGCTGACCCAGTACCACAAACATCAGCTCGTTTTTTTCAGAGCACTGAATTAGTAGCTAGATGCAAGAGCTGAGGAACATCTTGAAACACAGCCATATTGTATCACACACAGAATATAGCTTGGAAAAATATTACTCTGCACAAACAAAAAACTTGGCTAGGGAAAAGGGAAAGAGAAGATTAAAACAAAATATCTCCAAGTAAAAAGTGTAGAAAAGGAATCGAAACAAAAACACTGAGAATTAAGTGTACTCAAACCCTGTGCATTGTTGCAGCTTCCAGGAGATGCATTTTGAATATAACAAGATGAATTTCAACAGACCATGAACCAGAGATTTTCAACATGATAAAGGGGAAACGATATATATTCAATTTTTACAAGCACTGAGTGAGCAGAAAACTGCAAATTCTTCAGCTGCTGATAATGTGCTGATAGAAGTGCATCCCCCGACAGAATTCCTAATGAACTGGTAGAACCATGGAGAGGTATTAAACAAACCAGAGAGACAAATAATTATATGTAAGCACACTAACAGATCGCTAACAACCTCCAGAGTTTTCTCTATCTTTGAATGGGATGATCATTAAAGATCATTTGAATAATCTATTCAACTATTTACAATAACCCTTAAAAGTCATCAAAGACAAAAGAAACTCATAAAGCAATATACGCTGGAGATCATGGAGAAGAGCTATTTACTGAGCACCTACCTACCATGTCAGACACCTTGCTAGGCACTTCACATTCCTCGCCACTACCAGTCCCTCAGTAACACAGAGGAGAAGACACAGTGTTGTTATCCACATTGTACACATGAGGAATCAGAAGGGTCAAACAATTCTTCCTACTGAAATCCTGCCCTGCATTCTGCATCACTTTTAATATCTTATCCATAATAATTGGCTCCTACACCAAACTGAATGGGAAAATAAATACCCCAGAGAGACAGAAAGAGAGAGAGAGATTGGAGATAAGAAATAAACTGGGTTTATCTATGAATGGAGGAAATTAAGTTCTAGGAAAAGACTAGTTCTGCTTAAATATAGAAAAATCAAGGTCCATGGTGAGCCACAGACTATGCAAAACCAGATGTGATGGAAAATGCAAAAGAAAGACTGGAGAATAAAATAGAATTACTCACTTGAAAAGTTTGCCATATTTCCCTTAGGAGGCTATGTATTGTAAATGTACCCACTAAGCAACTTCTGAACCTAGAAATATATAGAGATCGATATATAGATGTTCCTATAAAGAATCAGAGTCAGAATTTTGAGCCCTGATCAGAATACTATGATACAAATTTGCTGCTTTTTCAGTTACATTAAATTCTCTACTTCTTGTTTGTTTTTGTTTTGGATACTAGGGATTAAACCCTGGGGCATTCTACCACTGAGCTACAACCCCCAAGCCCCATGTTATTTTTTATTTTGAAACAGGGTCTTGCTAAGTTGCTGAGGCTGGCCTGAACTTGCAATCCTCCTATCTCAGCCTCACAATTACTGGGATTACAAGCATGTGCCACCACACCTGACTACATTCTCTACTCTTAAATCTTAGTACAACATTTTTCATTCTTTTTCTTTAAAGTAATCAATAATCTAAGTGAAATTTTAATATTTCACTATATAACAAAACTCCACAAAGTTTAACTCTTTGCATCTGGCTGTGGAATATCTCCTATTTCAGCTCAATTCACTGAGTTACAGATGTGCAAAGACAGGTCAGGACTGAGACTCAAATGAAACACAAGAAGTCTGGATTGGGGGCATCCCACAGTTCAGGGGATTGCTTCCTTAGGCAGGAAGTCATTGTGGATATATTATGGGAGATAAAAACATGCACACTCAGTTTTCCTGAGGCCTAAGCAGGCTACAAGGAAATGGGCAAGGGAACAGAAGATAAAGATCGAAGGCATATATTTGAAATGATGTGTATACAAGGTTATTCATTACAGCACTGTTTATATAGCAAAATACCACAAACAACCCAAGGGTCCATTGCTAGCGATCACCTCAACCAGCCATAGTACAGCCACGCAATAAGATAGCATAACCTTATAAAGAAAAATGAAGAAACTCTCCAAATATTGATATGAAAAGATCTCCAATTTTATTTATTTTTATTTATTTATTTATTTACTTATTTATTTGTTTTGGTACTGGGGATTGAACCCAGGGGCACTCTACCTCTGAGCTACACCCCCAGCCCTACTTTATTTTAATTTTGAAGCAGGGTTTTGCTAGGTTGATGAGAGTCTCACTACTTGCTGAGGCTGTCCTAGAATTTGCAATCCTCCTGTCTCAGCCTCTCAAGTACTGGGCTTACAAGCATGTGCCACCACATCCGGCTCAAAGATCTCCAGTTTAAAAAGCAAGGCACATAACAAGTGTATAATATGCTCTGAGTATGATATGCTTTAAGAAATTAGATATTATAAAAATACATATTTGAATATGCTTACCTTAAAATAGGATATCCAAAAAGCTAATAAAAGTGGTTCCCTTTATGGAATGATGGAGACAGGGATGGAAAGCAAGAATTCTTGAAATATATATTTTTATAACATATTGATTTTTGAACTTCTGAATGTATTACTATTAAAAAGTAAAATAGAAGCCGGGCGCAGTGGTGCACGCTTGTTATCGCAGTATTTGGGAAGCTGAGACCGGAGGATCCGAGTTTGTGGCCAGCCTCATCTACTTAGTGAGGCCCTCCGCAACTTAGTGAGACCCTGTTTCAAAATAAAGAATAAAAAATAGGGCTGGGGGTAGAGCTCGGAGGTAGAATGCCCCTGGATTCAATCCTCGGTACTGCAAAAAAAAAAAAAAAAAAGTAAAATGAAGCCAGGCATGGTGGCTCATGCCTGTAATCCCAGTTTTTGGGTGGCTGAGACAGAAGGATCGCAGGTTCGGGGTTAGCCTTGGCAATTTTGCAAGGCCCTCAAAAACTTAGTGAGACCCTGTTTCAAAATCTAAACAAATAAAATAAAATAGGGCTGGGGGTATAGCTCAGAGGTGGAGCACCCCTGGGTTCAATCCCTAGTACCAAACACGCACAAAAAAAAATCTAAAATGAAATAGATCTGCAGACAACTATAAATTGATAGGAAACTTTTGGTAATATATAGCAATCATAAATCGCTGTAGTCTAGAAAAATTTATTCAATTTTTTTTAAAAGTAACTACCTATAGAGCATGTCACAAAACTTCGGAGAATTCAGAAGAAAATTATTTCAGAGGAAAAAAGAGTAATTGCCAAAGCATGTTTCTGGCAAAATCTTACTGTAGGGACATTGGTATAAAGGCTCCAGGGAGAGCTCTCATTTTTAGAAAAACATCTCCAAGGGTGTGCCTCGTAAACACTCTAAGAAGGCTCATAGAAAAACCTGTAAGTATCGGCTGTCGTCCAGGGCGGCAGCCTCCCTTCAGGGCTTTCCTCAATCTCCCCAACACCTTCTAAACTCAGTAAAAAGGAACATGAAATAGACAGGCTCAAGAAATGATCACTACAACAAGACCCAGAATGACAGAAGCTCTTGGACTCTGAAGCGCCTCTGATGTCATCCGGATGTCAGACATGAGTGATCAGTGACAGTCAGAGCTAATCACAGGCTACTTCCCAGAGGAAGCGAGGCCGCGCCAGGGCCTGAAGGTGACAGAGGGAAACGCATGCCAAGCTGCCAAGAGATGAATTGCAGTACGATTCCACGGGGCTGTGTGCACAGACAGAGCGGTGGCACAGAAGCTGACGTGGGCAGCTGTAATGGCCTGCATTTAAGGGAAATGAATATAAATTACACTCGGAAGATGATCAGTGGGCTCCAGAATGACAGTTACAACCCAAGAAGAGGAACCGCTGCCCACTGATGACAATTCGCTAGAGATTACAGCCTGATATACTGCTGTGGCCTGGACGCCAACCATACACTGTAGGTAATCAGCGAAGTTATTAAAAATGTTTCCCACTTAATAGACAAAGATGAAGTGTGTTCATACCTGATATGCCATCTTAAATCTGAACCGCGCCCCTTGCATAGATGAAGATACTCCATAGAAGAGAACCTATGCTAATCAAGGTAGGGAGAGGCCCATGCAAACCTTTACCGAGAATAATGAAAGCTGAGAAAAGTGATGCTCAAGTTCTGAATACCTTCAAAGGTGGGAAATGTGAAATATTAAAGCAAGACATTTTTGGACGTAAGATGTGGAAAACTTAGAGAACTCATTGCCCCTCAAGATATAGGCTCAGTCTGAAAGTAACTTCTAAAGAGTTGTCAATTGTTTCAGAGGAAATACATTAGGAATATTGTATTACTATAAATAAGACCAAGGGGGTCCTTGACTGTCCACAGTCTTTTGACCCCACTGGCAAGCAAAGCACTCCTACCACAGTCCCACCTCCATCGCAGCTCAGGCCTGCTGAGGAATGGCAGGGGCTTCTGTGTTAACCACAAGCATCGCCCTGGGGAGGCACCGGACAATTCACTACAGTCTCTGCTCCCCATTGCTTTGCAATGCACCATATTTTCGGGTCTGTAGAAATAAATTCTATTCTGAAAAAACAAACCACATAAATCAAGGATACAAAAGCAAACAAGGTTAGGAAATCTTTAATCTCAAGAAGACAGCAAAATAACATGAAAAATTTTTCAGCTGATTAGGTAGATAAGACAATGACCATATTTTTAAAGAAAGTAAGAGTCCATAAAGCTTTTAAAAACAGAAAGAACTGCCTGGAACGGACATTAAAAGCACTTCCTGGGGGGTAAGCACATTAGTCGAGCACTTACTAGTGGCCAGGCATTGTGCCAGGTATTCTAAGTTCTTTAACTCACGTTTTCTCCTTTTACTTTTGGTCAATACCTTTATACAAACAAAGGAAAAAAATGAGATAACTTGTGGAGGGAGCCCGGAGTCCTGTGAATTTGAGTGCATGAGGACAACTCATTGAGACAATAAAATATGAATGTCAAAATGTCATTAAACACAATAGCCAGGTGTAGTGATGCACGCCTGTAATCCCAGTACTTGGGAGGCTGAGACAGGAAGACTGCAGGTTCAAAGCCAGCCTCAGCAACTTAATGAGACCCTGTTTCAAAATAATAAATAGGACTAGGAGTATAGCTTAGAGTTAGAATACCCCTGGGTTCAATCTCCAGTAGCACAAAACACACACACACACACACACACACACACACACACACACCATCTCAAAAACCTACAAACCTATGCTTTTGGATAGAGTAATTCACAGCTTTCCAGAAACCAATTATTTTCCCCTTTCTAGTCTTACTGCATGTATTTAAATTTTCCTTAACTTACCGAGTACTAACAATGAGCATTACTCTGAATTTTTTCTTTTTTTTTATTGGTGCATTGTAATTATACATTTGAATACACATCAGGGTAGCAGCATCATACATGCACACATTGCTCATTTAGCCCTCCCTCAAATCTCACCCTATTCCCTCTCCCTTTCCTCCCTTTCGTGCTCCACATAGTGCTTGAGTTTTATAAGTTTGTGTATACATCACTCTGAATTTAACACTCTGGTTAGTCGTGGGAGAGAGATGTAAGCTCACAGTGAAGGCAAAGAAGGAATGGGGATTTATGATCACTCGGGAAATGTGCACATCATTAATGGGATTCAAAGCAATAACATGTTCAATGAGTCCCCCTTTTCACAATCTCCATCTAATACAAGAGTTAAATTTGGAAAATTGAAAAACATTTCATTAACTATTTAAGACCCATCTATTTACAAAATGTAGTTCTGAATATTGTAAAGGGGTTAGTAGGCAGGGTTTAGAACTTTGTTACCTATAAATGCGCCTTTTAATGTATGTGGATGTGTAGCTCCAACAAATAGCCATTTCAAAAAAGAAAAAAGTCACAGAGACCATGGAGCAACAACAGAAATCAGAGCCTACTGCCTGCCAGAAAAAGCAGAATTGCTTCTTGTTTTCTTGTTTGTTTTGGTCAACGCTTAGGAAACCTAGACAGTCAGAAACAAATGTTTCGGCAGAATCAAAGCAGTAGTCACAAATAACAGGACAGCAGGAAAGTCAGCTGCCCTCCTCCACCAAACACCTCACAGACTGAAGATAAGACAAGTATTACCTTGTATCTAAGTAGGATTACTAATCTGGATTCAACCAGAAATCTCAGGCTGGTTCTAGGTTACCAAAGGAGAAAGGAAAGAAAAACTGATTCAGGATTGTGAAAACTGGAGCAGGGTCCCATTGGTTAAAAGTGGCAGAGGAGAACAGAAATTGTCACAAGGGAGCAAAAAGAAAGAAAAAATACTAATTAGAAGAGCACAGTGACTAGAAGGATTTAAAAAAAAAAGTCCTATATATTGGCAGGAGGCAGGAGAATGCACCATCTGGGGAAAATCATAAAGAAGTCAGGCTAAAACCTAATGACCTCGAAGGCTCTGGAGTGCATTCCAGTATTACCAAGGAGTTCAATAACCGGTGTTCTTAATGAGGGGCCTGGTTCATTGAGAAAACTTGCCATACTATACCAGACCACATCTTGTAATGACAGTGACATTTTAGAACCGTTTGCAATGAAAAAAGTTATAACTGTTTCATTGTTTAAAGGATTAAGCAGATTTAGACAGAATTCCTCCTTCCTGAACACTCTAGATGGATTAGTTGATGTGTGGAAGGATACCGTTTAAGGTGTATCAAAGAGTCACTATTTCTTTCAATGGTATTTCCCCCCCATTCCATTTTTAGCTTAGAAAGGAAAGAATACACAGGATTCATGATAGTTCTTCAAGAAAACATCATGGCACTGTTATCCCTTACTTTCATATAAATTTAGAGGCTTGTCTCGGTGGCAGGATCCATCACAGTCTCTGCTACATGAGGGTTTATACTTAACAGAGACTAACAGGCCACACCTCAGGAGATCAGCACTGTAGTTTGGAGAATTCACATGAACCAAAGGTTCCACTGCCAGCATTCTCGTCCATAACATTCAAGTTCATTTCAAGTACTCCTGTGGCTCACCTACCAACATCCAAAATATTAAGTCACCAAATTTGTCATTAGTATTTTTATACATGTTTCCCATGCTTGGTAAGCTGCATGTATTAAGAGCCGAGACACATTAGAAGTGGAAGCACGCTATAGACACTGTTCTCATCCATCCTGCCATTCTATCCGTGAGGAGTTGTGACTTACGTTGGCAAGTGAAAACTGGTAGGCATGAAATTTCTTTTACAAAAGCAAGGGAAAATGATATCAGAAATTTACTTTATGTGTATAGTTCTACAGAGCTGCAGCATGGTCCCTGCTTATGGAACAAAGTGAGCTAATCTACTTTGCAAGAGACAATGACCTTTTAGAGCAAGCTAGGATAGGCTTATTCCATACTGTACAGAAAGAATACCAGTTCTTTAGTAGAATCATCAGGACAAGGTGAGTTTCTAAGAACTAATTCATGTGCACCTTTTTCAAGGTGAAGTGCACACATATCCCAAATCTTAGAGAACAGGAACCAGTAGTGCTGCACATGAGTGCACTAAAAGCCAGATAACTGATAAATCTAGAATGATGAATTATTTGAGAGCAAAGCATCTCTAAGAGAATGGCTGTTCCCTGTCACTAACACTAATCCTGATTTTTTGTTGTTGCTGTTTAAACCTGACCAATTTCATTTTTTAAAAGTCACAGGAGACAGACATTGGTGTGGATTTCATGTCTCATTCTCAGCAGGAATAAGAAGCAGGAGCTGGAAGAGAGAAACAGAACTGCAGTTTCAGTGAAGGAAATAAGTTAACTCAGTATTCTGTCTGCCTTACAAGCCTCTCTCTTTGGCCTCACTGTATTAATAAAATAACATGAGAGAGGGAATGGAGACATAAGTAACACATACAAGAAAAAAAACAATTAGGACTTAAAAAATGAAGAGTGCAAGTTGCAATGCATTGGAGACATGCTGCAACAGATTTGTACAGTCTATATTCGTCATTATTAAAATAGAGGCAGAATGTAGTGGAAGGAGTGGGCACATGTATGAAACTTGTAAGCCCCTAGATGACGGGGAGACGCCCCACTAGGTCAAATCACTCACCTGTTCCAATTATGGCTGTCCACGCAGTGGCTCACAGCCTCATTTATTGGGTCTGCCACTTTCAAGGAGGGCTTCACTGGGGATATTATGATGGGTTTAGGTTCACCAGCACCTCAACAGGATCAGATTTTGTTCTAAGCCTCTCCCAATCTACAAATGGTTATTTCTGGCCCATTCCTAAGCACCTACGAAGCAGAAGCCCAATGACAGTGACCTAAACTAGTTAAACTAGTTAATTCTTCCTAAGTGTTTGCTTTCTCTCCAATAGGGCAGCAAGGGAAGGAGAGGGACAGTGGCTCCATTGGGAAGAAAGCCATGTGGGACAAATTAGGTGCCGCTGTAAGGTTTCAAAGCTGGGGGGGAAACAGAGCTAACTAGAGGCAGCTGTTAGGATGTGGTTTCTGTGTTTATATTCCCCTCCTTCCCCCTTAAAGCCTCTTAGGGGTATTAGGAAGGAAAGCATACACATGACCCAGTGGAGAGGATCAGCTCTCCTGACTGTTCAGGGCCATAACTCAGCATGTTAGAGACAAAGTTACCTGCCAGGAGAATGAGGTAAACTGTTAGAAACCTTTATTTGATAATTTTTTAAAATCTTTTATCGAAATACACTAATATAGCAGAAGACTGCCCTCTTAGCAGATAGCATCCGTGATAATTGAGAGACACTCAAGGCTGACCTACTGGCCTGCAAATGGTCCATCCTGTTGCTGCTAGCCTCCCCCCCCACCCCAGCAATTCCACCTTCCAACTCTCAGCCCAAGGTTCCTGCAGGGCTCACTGCCAGACCGTTCTCCTTTCTTGGGTGCAAAAGTGGTTCTGCTGATCTGTACATATTTCAAGAGGCTTTGACTTTCGGCTTTAACTGAGAATTAAAGTCACATACTATTTTAAATAACACAGAGAATGCATTGTTCTTACAAGAGCCTCCCTTTCCCCTGCCTGCCCTGACCTCTCTTCCCTTCAATATTGTCCTCAATAACGGGCTTTCTTCCCTCCCTGTAAAGGCAATATGGGGCACTGAGAGGAAGCAGGGGGAAGGGAAGTATTTCTATTTCTCTTGGCACTGAATAAAATGGTTTTCTAGAGGATGGAGTATCACTCCCATTTTAATAAAACTCCTGTTTCCTATATAATATTACCCAGGTCACTTCAAGGTGAGAAGGTGATCAGAAACAGACAGGAGCAGGAGGCTACACTGGTGGACGTAGTCACTGAGTCCACATGCTCCGAATCAAGGCAGCGCGACAAGAAAGCCCTCTACCAATCCTCTAGCTGCTCCGCACAACAAATCCAACAATTCCCTGTGCTCAGATCGCCACTGCACATACCTAAAGCAATGAAGCCACTTCTTACTTAAATTTTAAGAAACTCTTAAACTCTGATAATTTCACCTATTACATAAAGAACACCAAAACTGATTTTCCCCCCTCGCTCATATGATTCACATGCACCTAAAGTTTTCATGCAGAGTAAAGAACAAACTAGAGTAGTGTTGGCCTTCGCTCTTAAGATAGCACTCCTCTCCCCTCTGGGTGAATGAGCAAATGAACCTACTTAATTCACAAATGGAAACAATTCTTTCCTCCTTCACTCTCATCCATCTATCTATGCATCTGCCTATTTTGTTTGGTGTGGTTTGGTTTGGTACTAGGGTTTAAACCCAGGAGCATTCAATTCATTCTGAGCTACACAGCCCTTTTTATTTTTATTTTTTATTTGGAAACAGGGTCTCACTAAGTTGTTGAGGGTCTTACTAAATTGCTGAGGCTGGTCTTGAACCCGTGATTCTCCAGTGTCAGCCTCCCAAGCACTAGGATTATAAGCATGTGCCACCAAGGCCGGCTCTGTTTTGTTTTTAATCCCTGTGATGCTTGAGCTTCTGCTACTGTACCCCAATCATAGATCCGCACGTGCGTGCGCACCCCTCCCACACACAGCTAGTAACATGGTGTGACAGAGTTTCTACGTGAACCACACACTGGGTGTTTGCCCTTGGAAAACTACATAACATCTCCAAAACTTCAATTTCCTCTCCCATAAAATCAAGATGATTATTCCTGCCTCACAGGGCTACCAAATAATATCACAGCAGTAGCAGGAGCTCTATAAATATTAGTTCCCATCTTTTCCCCCTTCCCAGGCACAACACCCTCTAATATTCTTTAAATATACACTGCATGAGTGGGAAAGGGTTTCTTCTGAAGTTTTCCGATGCTAGACATATTCCTAATTGTTTCCTCCTCATTATCAGTTTCTTGTTTAACTATTTCTGTACCATTCTTTCACAAAGCTATTCTTCTACCTTAAATGCATTGATATTTTGTTTCTCTATCCAACCCTTCTCAAAGGTAAAGGTAATATAACTATTTAATAATAGAGACTCGATTGAAACAAAACCATAAATATAGTCATCTTGTCATCAGACTTGCTTTAAAGTTGCGTCTAAAATGCTAAAAATTCCTCAAGGCTGTGAAATCCAATATGAAGTGGATATCCTAAAATACAAATGAAAACATTTCTGAACTAGATGACAATAAATAATATTTCCATACATTAGGATAAAAACTGGGAGAAGTTTGTGATCCTTGTCCCCCCACCCCCACCCCAGGTAGGAAGCACACTTACACGCAGGGGCATAAAACAATTAGCGAGGTAACTCGCTGCCTTCTGGAGAAAGCACTGCACTCATTTCTCCTTCTCCAAACATTTGCAGTAGAGTTGGAGCCCTGCTAATCAATACCTTAAGAAAACTATTTTAAAACGAAACTATCTATTTTACTTTCTGGCCATTTAATGTACAAACTTTTAAAACTAATGACTTTTTTTCAAGGATTTCTGGTTTTACTAACATGTAACAGACAATTAAAACTATCTGTGGCTACATTTTAAATCAATACTCATCATGACAGAGACTATAATATTTGGTAGCTGAATTTGCATCATTTCAGCTAAAGATTCAGTTTTGTCTTCGTTTTCTTCTTCTTCAACTCTTAAAACAATTTACTCGAAGATTGATATGAGGAATGAAGGGGGGGTATGGGGAGAAGCGTGTGTCCACAGGAGAGAAGAAAGTAAAAGACTAATCCTCAGTGTCAAAAGGGGCCTCACCTTGCTTCCTGCACATGGTCCACATCTATAAAAAGACCTGGACCAGACGAACCTGCTCCATCCCTCAGTGTCCCCCCCCAACACTCTTCCCTCAGATTGTCCCAAAGCTGCCACCTTCACAGTAAAATGCAGATAAGCTGTCAGAGCCTGGTAGTCTAAGCGATCTACGCTCCATCTGCTCACAGATTTCACGAAGTTTTTTAAATTCAGCACCAAGGGAGGAAAACGATGTTCAGCAAAGTGAAGATGAATGCAGCCCGAGCTCTTCTCTGAAGAGGGCTGGCAACGCTACGTCACTGCTGCCACAGCTAATTCCGAAGCTCGAGTTGTACTTATAATATAGGATCCTTTAACTTTCCCTGAAGCCAGGGCTTCAAAAACTAAATGACGGCTGCAGCCTCTAGGTGTCTTTGTTGCCACTCAGAATGCCTGCCTCTCAGTTCAGTCCCCAGATGGCTTCGAGTTTTCTGGACCCATTCAGTGATTCGCACCCTCTCTTGTGAGCAATTGTAGTAGGAACCTTGATCAAGTCATCGAAGCAACAAAATGAAACCAGATTCTCACGCTGCCTCGTATACACCTTAAAATGTTAACTCTTCTCCAGAGGAGCACACTGCTCAAACCCTAGACTTTCCTCTAGCTCCGGCAGGCATACTTTCAGTCGTTACGTTCATGCATGCAGGTGTTTTTTGCTTGCCTATGTTGGCTAAATAGGCTCTTTGCAAACTGTTCTCTTTGTCCCCTGCACGTCACGGTGCCAGTAGGCCATGAGTGGTGGGGTCCCAAGTTGCTGAGAAAGAGGCCCCTGCACAGGAGATGGAGGCTTGAGGCAATCTCAACCTTCTGGGCAGGTCTGTACCACCTGCTCCATGGGACACAGCCATGACTCTGTGACTGGGCTCTCCGTCCACCAAGCACAGCAAGCCCCAAAGCCACAGTGGTGCTAATGATGGCATCAGCTAGTCCCCAGACTTGGCTTATTCTAAGTGATCAGTTTCTGTGGCTGTCCAAATTCCTAGCCATCAGAACCCTTTACTAGACTTGGGAGGGTTCTCAGCTTTTTTATTTCACTCTATTTAAATAGAGTTTCTTAATTGCAATACGTTTAAGAAATAGGGCACTATAAAACTTCCTGGTCTTTCTCTTCATGCACCAAATTCTGAGTGTAATATTTCTTCCTGCAAAACATGGATTTTATATATTCCACAGACATCTATGTGCAGCTACAATAATTTATAAAGAAAAAATCCCAAATAATCAAGTGGCTGTTAAATTAAATAAGAAGGAAATTGGAAGAAGACCAACTAAAATTATACAGTGTGATTAAAAGGGTGTCCTCTCTACATTTCTCATAAAATGCTCTTGGTTGTTACCGTGTAGGACTGGGTATGGATTTCACCCCAGCATTCAATCTCAAACAAAGAAACAAAAAATGAAAATTTACTGTCAATAATTTTCATTTGCTTAAGCAACAACCAAAATCTGTCATTACTAAAATTACTTATAAAGCTGGGAGTTAAAACTGTCTGCCATGCCAGCCCCGGCTGCCCTCCTCCCATGTTCCCAGAACTTGGCCTTCTTTGATCTCTCTCCTAGTTATTAACATTAGCGGCAGGAGTAGTAGATCCATGTCAAAATGAGAAAAATAATTCCTAAGCAGAAGAGGGCTTAAAACACAGCAAGTGCCCCCAATACTGACCCACGCAAAGCGGGGAAGCGACACCATCCCAGAGCCCATCCAGGAGCTGGCACATGTACTGCTGCTACGTCGGGCCACTCTGTTCCTTTTACAGAATTGTCATGCTAAGCTTTGCCCCGCGTCCGCCACTCCATCGATAGCGTTAGGCAGAGATACCAGGTCTCCATTGGAATTATTTCTCCCCAAATTTACCTGTGACGCATTTGCCCGGCTTCCCGAGGCCACAGGCCCCCCAAATCAGTCCTTGTGCCTTCCACCTCCGTACTCCTCCTCAAGCCACCCGTGCCCCTGCCCGCTACCAACTAAAATAAGATGACTGAACAGTGCCTCTTGAAAGGTCACGATAACAAATCCAATTTATGACTCTCAAAGGAACAAAACCAGAAGGTGGAGGGGTCTGAATAAGTGAAAAATGGCATTGTCATTTAATTTTATTCATCAACAAGATCACCTCTCCTTTGAGAAGCTAGGCTAGATAGCAATGCTCAATCGAACGGGAAGGGGGAAACTGCAGGGTGTGTGTGTGCGGAAAGGAATCCCACCTGCCCTTCAAAGTATAACCCCGAATTAAATTCTCTTCTATTATTTCCATCCTTAAAATAGTCAGATAGCAAGACATTCAAAGGAACACAAAGCAGTATAGTAGAGCTGCGTTCTTTCAAAGGGCCAGAGCAGCGATTCGAAGAGTTATTCAGGTCACAGAGAAATTACACTTCTTTATGCATCTATAAAGAATTCAGAGTTTTCCATTTTTATTAGCATTATTATAATATTGAAGGTTTTCAGGCATATCATGAGAGGAGCATTTACAGAGAAACGCTGAGCAGGCCAGCCTCGTGCTGCACCCGCCCCTCTTTATGAGGTTCCACAGCCCGGCAGACATTTTGAAAAGCCTAATAAACACATAGCACGTCAAGTGCTCCATCTTGTTAATTTATATATCCATACAGCCAAACACTTTATGTGAAAAAGCAAAGGACTGGTTATTTTTGTCAACTATTGGGTCTCAACACGATACCTTGTCTTTATAAAAGCAGACTATTTGGGGCCACTCTGTTCCTTTAATAGAATTGCCATGCTATCACTGAATTGTCATATTAAATGTCTCATTTCTTTAATCTTTTCTTAAATTTTGCTCTCAAAAAACTGGAACCTTTATATTCTTTTTCAATGCATAGGGTGTCAAAGTCCCAAGTTTCTGATATAATCCCGTGAAAGGTAAAAAAGTTAATATAGTTGTGTCATGAAATTATTCATTTTATTCACTTATTTTCAGACTTCTCCCTGGCACTTTTGATGGCTTCCCCGAGCCTTCCATAGCAGTGTGGGGATATAGGCACATATTCAAAGATAGAAGACCAAACAGGTCATTAGCAAGCAGAGAATTTTCTAGCAACGCAGGTTTCGATCTTTGCTATTTCAGTGTTGTTCCCGCTGAGCCTTGCGTGCCAAGAATATCACTGGTACTGCTCAGAGACACTCATGATGACTCAATGGAGAATCAGGAGACCCGGGCACTTAACTATGAGCCTATTCCCAATGATGTTCTGTCTCAAATCATTTCCATCCTCATAGAAACATGAAAGTGGAGCCATGACAGGTAGGAAGCCCAGCGTGAGCTGCCTGGAAGAACTCTGCCTAGCAACACACTATCACTCCACTGCACAGATGAGGCCAGAGTCCACCGACAAAAATAATGACATAAAACCAGGCTGAAAACGCTAGTTTAAGAAAAGCTAAAAAAAAATCATATCACAGAAGAGAATGCTTAAAATAGTTTTACATTCAGCCAGTAAGTGTAAATGAAACATTAGTAGATATTTTAATTCACAGCGAGCCAAATACTGTGTCAGCCTATATGCTTTTTGTTATGTAAAATCATGTATTACCTACAAAAAACTGATGTTTGTAAAAATTCCATACAAGAGAAGATAAAACAATTTGTTCATGTCTTGACTTAGTTTGGTCCTCGATGCAGTAGAAGGAGGCAAAGGTTACCTCAATGATCATTCAAAGTTTGTAGGTAAAAAAATCAAGTTTTCTTTATTTCATTAACACATATGTCCAAAGAGTTTTCTTTTTGGCTTTTTTTTTCCTTTAAGAATTCTAGATTCTAATTTGCACATATGTGGATATGATAAGGCACTGAGCATGAGCTGATATATATATATATATATATATATTTTTTTTTTTTTTTTCCCACAGAGGAGGTTGGTTTGTGCTACTGTAGCCACACTGATCTTTCAATTGGATTCCAAAGATAAAAATATTGGTGAGGGAGCAAGCCAGGGCAAGAATGGGTGTTTTTAGCATTGGAAAAGAATAAAATCAGCTAGTCTAATGCAACCTGAACCCAAGTTCTTGACTTGATGAGTAACAAAAATCAGCTAGGCATGGTAGTGCATGCCTGTAATCCCAGTGCTTGGGAGGCTAAGACAGGAGGATCACAGGTTTGAGGCCAGCCTCAGCAATTTAGCAAGACCCTCAGCAACATAGTGAGCCCCTGTCTCAAAATAACATAATAAAAAAGGGCAGGGGTGTATATTGGAGGTAGAATGACCCTGAGTTTAATCCCCAATACCAAAAAAAAGTAAAAAACAAAAAGCTCTTTAGTGGCAATGAAGGAATGAATTCATATGCAAGGAGCAGTTATTTCAAATCATTTTCTCTACTGGATTTTGTATTAGGAAACTGAACGAATAACTGCTTCGGTTCCCAGCTATGGAACAATGATGCCAACAAATTAACATCAACATATGATAGGATGTGGGAGTAACCGACGATTCTGATGATTAAGAGCTATCCTTCAGATGTATCTACTTTTCTCAGAAGCTGACAAACGATTTCAATATAAATTCTATATTTTAAAAATATTATCATTTGGTAGGAAGCTTCCAAGCTATTTTTTTGCCATGGTCTTATTATGGATAAGCATCTGTATGAAAATCATTTGGGGTTAATATACTAATACTATATTTATTTTCTTATTCATTTCTAATGTTTCTTAAGAAGTAAATCTTACTGATAAATAAATGAATATATATATAATTTGGATAATTATGCCATTCATGTAATTTGTAATTGCTTTATTACAGTAATGTAATGAAATTCTATAGAATCAGGAAAATAAATGAATCACTGAGGAATGTCAGATAAGGCCATCTGACTATGGACTCTGAACTCTCACCACCAGGCAGGTTACAACCAGGAAAGCCAAATTGTTATTAGAACATGTAATATCAACAGCCCAAGCAAGCCAAATAATGGCTAAGTGAAAATTCCCTTTTAAAAATAGAAATTGAAAAACTAAAAGCATATCCAAAATATCTACCTTGCTTAAATCCTAAACCTAATTGGTAATTGTCAGGGCCCATAAAGAATTAGTACTAAAGAGTTATCAAGGAGGGCAAGCTGTATGTTTAATCAGGATGTAGATGCAAACAGAGGCCTGGGACTGCAATGCTCAGTGAAGACCAGGAACAGAGCTGTGAGCAGCCCTCACATAAAGGCCCGGGCAGCGATAGTCCCCTCAGTCACTGTGTTAATACAGGGGAAGCCTACTTAATGAACTGCTCAGAACAGAGCACAGCCACTATGAGAATACATCGTGTGTTTACCAGACTGTAAAATCTGCAATAAGATCCCAGAATCCTCTTAGATGAATAAAAGTTAAAGGAAATAACCTTCCAGACGTACCAACTCAGTAGCAAAATAGGAAATAAAACAAATAGTTTCCAAAGAAAATTTCTGAAAGACTCATTGCTTTGGCAAAAGCCACAAAATCTGCTTCATCATCTACAAACAGAGATAAAGTAACACAAACAACAAAAGATAATTTCCTAAAAGACTTGAAACTCTATGACTTTAACCATTTTCTTTTGCAATAAAAAAAATAAGAATGATGAAGGGAAATCTTGGGAAAGGCTGTGATTTTGTTCACTTTATTAACCAAGCAATATAAACTTGAATTATATCACTAAGTTTATTTGCTAGTTACTCATTTCTAAGTGTCTTACACTAATAAAAATAAAATCTCAAGTGTTTTATAAAAGTAACGGGCCTGGAAAAGATTGCTGAGAGTATTTTTAATATCATATAAGTTCCTTTTTATTTTCATGCCTTTAGGGATGAAGAAATGATATGCAAGTTATTAACTGTAATGTGGCCAGTGTAATTACTACCACCGAATTAAAATAAACATAATCTTCAAAATGTTTTAAGTTTCCTAAAAAGGAAGAAAACACCAAAAAGCCGTTAAAAATTGGAGATTGCATGGCACAGCGTGACCCTTGCTGTGTGAACTTCTGTTCTCTCCATTTTGTTCTGACAGATCATGCTTCCAAAGTGAAATAAATTAAAAACAATTTCCAACTGATTGATAGCTTTTTAAACACAGTGCACCTTGAAGGAAATCATTTACATAAAGTATTTCGAGAGTTACATTGCTAAGTTAAAAATCAAAGTAATGGCCCCAATAAGAGATTCCTGAATCACTAAGTAATTTGAAATAAATGAAAAGAGAATGAAAGGCATTTTTCTCACTGGATGATAGACTCCTGATTAAATCTTCTCCTGACACTGAAGCAGGCCTGTAGTTCTAACAGCTCTTCATTTCAACTAAGGTCATCATGAAAAGAATGATTATCAAATAAACCCAATCAGAAAAGACTCCAAAGTTTTCAGAGCCTCCGATTCCATGCAAGTTCTAAGCATCCTGATTGACAGTCTTGTAAAACATAAGGATAATTAAACTGACGTGAAAATCACTACCCTGCATAAATCCTAAAAGCAGTTTATCTAACCTTTTGATCCTCAGAGAACTCATACTTGTCCTAACACCTGTCCCTACTCACCACCCAATGACCTTCATAAAAAGATTAACACCCAACCCTCACACCCTGTATAGTTTACACACATAATCCACATCCCCACAATATCACGGCTGCGCTAATTACACACAGAATGCTTCTTGCTGGAACTGGTTCACAGCAACTTCAGTCCTTTCCCCGGGGATGAGATAGATCTGAATGGGTCTTCCAGAAGGAAGCTCTGTGATATTGAGATAAAATTAAAATTTTACTTTTGAACCACAGCAGTGCACTGAATATTTAACATATTAACATAACATTGGCAGTATTTAAATTTCAAGCGGCTTCATAAAATCAGGTAGTATCTTAAAGACTCTCAAATCATATATAAAGTATTACCTAATGTAAAATATGCAACTATTTTTAAGTTACCACTGAAACATACTTGTTAAAAAAAATAAGTTAGTCATATGAAGAAACACTTAGCTTCCACCACTGACTTTCTCCCTGGTGGAGGTATTCAGACTATTTTTCGTGTCTCCGTTTAAAATTCTGCCTATTTTGAAGGCAACACACACACACACACACACACACACACAATCTCTGAGCACCTGCAGCTACATCTAGATAAGGCTCTTTTCTCTACAACCAATGGTTATTTTAGCTAACACAGACACATTCACATGAATTTTCTCGTAAGCCTACTCCTGGTTGTGTAAAAATTTCTCTCAGAAATCCAGAAGGAACTTTTGAATATTTGTGTGATGTTAAAGCAGGAAAGGCAAAAACCAAGTACTATAGCAAGCAGATCTTATTAGGAAGTTATGACAACGTAACGCGAACGATATATTTCAATGTTCAAATTCCTTAACAACTTTTTGGGGAAAAAAATAACAAAAAAATTATATCAAATATAAAGAGACGGCTCAGCTTTTATTGCCTTCTTTTTCTATGTGGGATTTTACTTAATCTTGTTCTATTTTAAATGAAAACAAATTATTTAGGAGCCATATGTACCTATGCAAACTGCCAAAGAAAATAGGTATCTTCTAGATTTTTATGCAAAAAGTATCAAGAGAAATGTCCAACTCCTGCTTCTAAAAGATGTTACCACTACCCTCTTTCTTCTTCCACCCATCTTTTTTTTTCAAAATCTTTAAAATGATAAGCTACTCTTAAATTGGAGTTTTAAGGGGCATCTGACTGGCTTGTCAGACTAAAGTAGCATATTAACTACACTCACTGTGGCACTGTGGGAGCCTCAGTTTTTAACATTTTGATATCCCCTCTAGGGTTTCAATCTTCCCTCTTGGAGCTCAATCATGCTCTGTGATGCTCTGTTCCTTCATGAGGATGCAAGAGAATTTCTATTTAAAAATACATTCGGGGTGGGGGGGTGTCAGGCACTGCTGATTGAGAAGGCATTCCGTGATGATCCCTATTTTCAGTTAAAATGCGCACTTATGGTTTTGGATTTAACACCCCTGCCTTTGCAGTCAGACAGTCATTTAGCTGGAGTCAATCAAGCGTATGATTAGAAATAATAACTCACAAGCAATGAATTCAAAAAGATTAGATCTTTGCCGAAATGCACAAGTACGGCATCCCATTATGCATCCTTTCCTCTCGGGTTTCTAGAGAGCAGACCAAAAAAAAAAAAAAAAACAAACAACCAAAAAATGCTCTTGCACTCTAAAAGCTGGCTTCACTTAAAACCT
>PVJS01005111.1:0-65646 GCA_004027185.1 Glis glis
CTCTCTCTCTGTCCCTCCCTCTCTCTCTCTCTCTCTACCTAGTGAGGCCCTCTGCAACTTCGTGAGACCCGGTTTCAAAAGTAAAGCATAAAAAAAATAGGGCCGGGGGCGTAGCGCGGAGGTAGAACACCCCTGCGTTCAATCCCCGGTACCGCAAAAAAAAAAAAAAAAAAAAAAAAAAAAAAGAATTCAAACTGAGCCAAAATGCCTTATTATGAGTTTCCTTTGTTACTTTGGTAGTTAAACCCCTGGATAGGTGCCAGACCATACCTACCTTGCGTACCTCCTTCTCCTCTCAGAGAATGGCTACTCCAGCCAGGAACCAAAGAGATGTATTTTATTTTATTTTATTTATTTTTTATTTTATTTATTTTTTTTTTTTTGCGGTACCGGGGATTGAACGCAGGGGCGTTCTACCTCCGCACCACCCCCCAGCCCTGTTTTTTATACTTTATTTTGAAACTGGGTCTCACGAAGTTGCGAAGGGCCTCGCTAAGGAGAGAGAGAGAGAGAGAGAGAGAGAGAGAGAGCTGAGGCTGGCCACGAACCCGGATCCTCCGGTCTCCGCCTCCCAAAGTACTGGGATTACAAGTGTGCACCACCACGCCCGGCTTAAGAGATGTATTTTAAAACCACATCTACTTGTCCTTTATTTTGTGGGATAAGGACAAAAGATTTCCAACTTTGCTTACCCTAAATCTCCTCTTTCAAAGAGGGTTATTTATCAACTCCAAAAGATAGCATAAAAGAGGAAAATCCAGTTATTTAAAATATCGATGTACACAGTAGCTATCTCAATTATTCACATAGGACACATTCTCTCTTTTGATTACCTGGAGCAAAATGTTGATCCCAGACCAACTTCCCTTGCCATCTATCATTTATGTAGATAGCTGCTCCCTATCATTAAGACTTATATGGAGAAAAAAATAAATATGAGCTGGACCTGGTGGCTCATGCCTGTAATCCCATTACTTGGGAGGCTGAGACTCCCAAGGAAGATCGCAGGTTCAAGGCCAGCCTCAGCAATTTAGCCAGGCCCTCAGCAACTTAGTGAGATCCTGTTTCAAAGTTAAAAAATAAAATAGAGCTGGGGGTATTGCTCAGAGGTAAAATGCCCCTGGGTTCAAACCCCAGTATTACACACACACGCGCACACACACACACACACACACACACACACACACACGTAAATATGAGGGCACTCTATCAAACAAAAGCAGCCATGTCAGAGTACCTTCATGTCTTTGATTGACAGCTGTTAGACTGATGGCTTTGTTGTTTGACATCGAGGCTCTTAACTTCAACAAATCACTTATGTTTCTTCTGATCTTCTTTGGGAAAGTTTGAGTCAAACTTTGAATTATATATATATATATATATATATATATATATATTTTAAAAAGCGATCATCATACTGTACTCTCCATTTGTCAGTCCATATCTAGAAAATTGCATTCCATTCAGAGAAGCATATTTCAGGAGGAATCTGGACTAACTGGAGTGGGGAGACTCAGAAGGGGGATGAGAGGATGTGAATGAAGGCGATGGGAGGGATGACTGGAGATGCTAAGTATGCGTGGCCTAAAGAAGAGTGGAAAGAATGTGATTTTCTCCTGTAAATATTTGTAGGACTGACAAACAGAAAAGAGATCCGACTTACACTGTGCGTCTTAAGGGTAAGGTAAGGAACAAGGGAAGAGGCCTTGTGATTCAATATAAAGAAAAAGTATTTAAACTATCTGTGTCGTCCAAACCTGTAATTACTGATCAGGAAAGTGCTCCACCTCACAGAAAATTTGAGCAAAAGATGAGAATTGGACCAGATGGACTTTGCAGTTTCTTCATCACTGAAAGTCTATGAACCTAGAATTTAAAAAGAAATTTGGCTAAAGCCAACATCTAAAATCACATTCTGAAATCGTATTTATTTTTATAACATCTGCATCCCTGTTCCTCTCTCTTAACCTGGGTATTTAAAAGTCAATAACATGTAATCATAGGGCCTTCTCCAAACACTACCATATTGACTTTCAAATCTTTGTAAAGTAAGAATAAGTCAACTGCCATGTTTATAATTTTTCAGAAGAGCTAACTCCAGAAACTTTAAAGGAAATCATTATAAATAGATGTATTAGTCTGTTTTGTTATAACAAAATATCAGAGGTAGGCTAAATTGATAAAGAAAAGAAGTTTTATTTAGCTCTTGGTTTTAGAGGCTGAAAGTCCAAACAACATGGCGCAGGCTGTCATGAGGGGTCCCCGGGTTGTGTCATCTCATGGCCAGTGGCAATGGTAGCAGCTCCCATGGGAGGAAGGATCATATCTCAAAACAGGAAGCCAGAAAGACCAGGTGGGACCAGGATCAGAATTTCATAGTTCTCCTGAAACTAATCAGACTTTCATAAGAAATACCTTCCTGCCTTCTGAGGGCACACCCTCAAGTGACTTATGGAATTCCCACGAGGCCCCACCTCTTAAAGGCTTCATACCACCTCCCAATAGTGCCGTCTTGGGGAGCACGTGAACCTTAGGGGAAAACCCACATTCAAACCTCAGCAATGGAGTTAGACCTAGAATGGAAGGAGTTAGACCTTCCATTCACAAAAACGAAGCTTTCAGCATGTCTCTTGACCTTCACTGACATACCTCTCAAAATTCTCCCTAATGTTGATTGAGATAATTGATTGATGAATCCAAGTTCATTGAGCATCATCTAAGGTCATAACCCACTACCATATAATCATGGTAGAACTTCATGAGTAGGAGTGTTGATGACACTGGGTAGAGGGGTAGTTGAAGACTGTGCTCCCTAGGGGTCTTCAAGATATTGTGCTCATTCTATTATCAGCTATATCATACATTTGCACTGAATCTACCTGTTGTCACACCGCGGCAGAGGACGAGAAAACTGGAAATCAGGAAATGCTGACCTCATCGTGCATTACAACGTAACTGTGTTTTTTTTGTTTTTTCCAGCTCAGTACTGGAAGTTGTGATGCCAAGTTTCCTCAACATAATACTTAACTCCACAGAGTGATGGTGGTGGGCTGCTCACAATCCCTGCATTGCAACCGCTCTGAGCACCAGCCAAAGAGGAATGAATTCTGTCGAGCTTCCTTTTAATCCTTGAGTGTATCACCAGTTTAACATTAACCAGATTTGCCTGACATCAGAAAGTAGCCTGGTCGTTTGGCAGTTGTTATCCCAGGATGGTAATAATCAGAAGGCTGAGATGCAAAGTCTACGGGGAGAGTTTTCTGACAGGCAGGTAAGTGGCATATACCTACCACTTGGGGGTCTTTCTAACATGCCCAGATTCACCCCATCACCATCACAGCTCTGGCACATGGTAAAAATTTGGTGGGTTCTTTTAAGCCAGAATAATGGTCTCTCAAAGTATTGAAACAATTTGTGGTCAATATATGCATGGACTAAGTTATGCATATAGGCTAGTAATAATTACCCCGTGCAATGCACACACATACACATAATCTGTTACTACTGGCATCATGGAATGTTAAAGGACTTTAACATGTGATGATCTGAGCCTCCTAAATGGAGAGACAGTAAGTAGGCAAAAAAGAAAAAGGAATGCATCCCACATTTTTGTGGGCTGTATGTAGTACTGTCCTTGGGGTTAACAGATGCCTGCATTCTTAGCTCACTTAAGTAGAGCACCCCTTTCCCATAGTTTCTTTTATGAAAGCTGAATATACCAACAAAATTTTGAATACAGCAAAGATTTTGCAATGAATTTATTTTTAAATTTTGAAGAATATTCCTATTTAACATGCAGTCACCTAAAAATATGCACAAACCGAATGCTGATGGGTTGCAGGAGTAGCATGCTATGATTCCCTCGCCGCATCTGGTAACTGCATGTGGTGAGCTACACGTGCTACAACACGATGCAGCTTGACATACTCTGGGATTTATTAAAATGTAAATGACGACACAGAAAAGAATGTTAGACAATTGGATTACTCCATTGACTGAATGTTCCAATACTGTATCTATTTTTGTCAAAGCAATGGTGGCTGAGCTGTGGGATGCTGAATGGACTATTCCATTGCGGGGCACAGGGAGAACCTGCCTAAGGAAATTGAATCCTAATCATTTAATTCACTGCTCCAAAAGCAACAGATTGTCAATGCTTTCTAAAAGAAACTATGGTAATTTTGGCATATAATTATTGAAAGATATAATTCCCAGCTACTTATTTGGTGCTTATTATTGGATCTGTAAGTTCATTCATGAAAACAATGATGTGTTTGCTTGTTTCCCTGCTTGGCCTTGGCTGGTTTCAGCTATGAACATTATGTGATGAGCAGGAATCTGTGCGCTATGCCAGCGAATCTGCACAATCCAAGAGAGATGTTTCCCCGATGGGGCTGTTATTATTCATCCCAGAAAGAGAAGGCTGAGAGGTAGGTGTCTTTAAGAACATGAAGGGATTGAGTTTAGAAAGAATGGAAGCCAGCTGTTCTTTCTCTCCACAGGGAAGAAGAGAAAATGGGATTAAACTACAGCGTGAGGGATTTGGAATAGAAATCAGAATTTCCCAACTGTGTAGACTCTCAAAGAGTAAAATGTATTTTGAAGGAAGTATGTGGACATTCATTTTATTTTGCTGTCTTCGAAAAATGGAAAGGCGCATTTTCACTATATGGTCTTGTGTGGATGAAGAAAAGTAGACTGGGTGACTTAGACTTCCCAGAGTCCCCTGATCTGTGAATAAGATCTAAAAAGGGGGCATGGTGATAACTAAAAGAGGTAGTTATTTTTTATGGTGGTTATTTTTTTTTTTTTTTTGCGGTACCGGGGATTGAACCCAGGGGCGTTCTACCTCCGCGCTGCACCCCCGGCCCTATTTTTTATACTTTATTTTGAAACTGGGTCTCACGAAGTTGCAGAGGGCCTCACTAAGTAGAGAGAGAGAGACAGAGACAGAGACAGGGAGACAGAGACAGAGACAGGGAGAGAGAGAGAGAGAGAGAGAGAACTGAGGCTGGCCGCGAACCTGGATCCTCCGGTCTCCACCTCCCAAGGTACTGGGATTACAAGCGTGTGCCACCACGCCCGGGTGGTGGTTATTTTTTAATGTCAACTTTTCTCATGGGAATAGACTGGCAATTTTTACCCATACTATGAAAAGTTAAACTGAATGGAATGTCATATAATCAGGTAGGTGGGGACAGAGATTGTGTAAGCATAAGGTACTCTTTTATTTTCTCTCCCCACTAACATTCTACTATTGAGAAATTCAAGTTTAAAGGCAAAATGTCCTTCCCAGTTATGTGTCGATTTTAACATATGTGTGCTGATTTTTTAATTTGCAAGAATGATACTACGTTCCGAGCTCCCTCTTTTCAGTTTACATGTATGTAGGTAGGTATGTACACACTTTTTAAAAAGAAGCTGCATTTTAACAAAATTGATCAATAATGCTCACATGTGATCAGCAGAAATATTTGAATATATGGGATTCAATTTGGTCCAAATCAAATTCTTGTTTTCAAAATGATACTGGTTGTCTCTTGATTTGAAGACAGTTATATACCTCCATTTCCCCGAAACAGTTTAGTGTGGCAAGAAGAGTGTTGTGTTAAAATCAGAAACCTGGAGCCAGGCATGCTAGCCCATACCCGTAATACCAGTACTTGAGAAGCTGAGAAAGGAGCCCCAGCAATCCTCAGTACCACAAAAAATCAGAAACCAGTTAGTCATGAACTGACTGTTTGATCTGGATGTCTCAGTAACAAAATATTGGTTTATATTCTGAGAAATGAAAAACAGAGTGAAGATATGTTAGCCACATGATGTTAAAGTTTCTCCTTTGGGTTCTAATATAGAATCAATTATCAATAGCAAAAGCTCTTAGTTTTCTGCACTCACTTTAAGATTGTGTCCCTGCAGGCCTGTAATCCCTGTACTTGGGAGACTTAAGCAGGAGGATTGCAGGTTCGAGGCCAGCCTCAGCAACTTAGCAAGACCCTGTTTCAAAATAAAAAATAAAATAGGTCTGGGGTATAGCTCAGAGGTAGAATGCCCCTGGGTTCCATCCCCAGTACCACACACACACAAAAATGATTGTATCCCAATAGGTCAATAGCTCTCAACTTTGGCAGCACATTCCAATCTCTAAGGGAGCAGTAAAAAAAAAAATCCCAATTCCCAGCCACACCCCACACCAATTAAATCAGAATCTTTTGAGAAGAGACCCAGTATTTTTTTAAACTCCTCACATGACTACAATGAGCATCCAAGGGTGAGAACTGCTTCTGCTTTCGGTAAGATACAGGGAGGGACCAAAATAATTATACTGTCTTTCACTATGACCATCCTGTCCCCTCCTATATCCCCCTAGGACCCCACAAAGTGCCCAGCACATAGTAGGTGCTCAGCAAAAAAATATATTCAGTAAACTTTGGTTAAGCCTCTAAAAGAAATTGGGCTCATCAAATCTGATATCTACTTGGGTAATTTTCATTCTGACTTCATTCACTGAATAAGAAATCAATACTCTGCTTTTGTTTGCCTGTACAAACATCAAAGGAAAGTAAAATAATCGGTAATCCTATGCAGTGATACTATAAGAAAATCACCTATCACTGCATCTTCTAGAGAGGGGGCCCTTGGGAGTCAAAAGGCATGATTCTTACATCATTCTACACATCTAGGAGAAAATAAAGAAAACTAAATATCTGTATGCATCAAGATGTGTCATTCATTCAGCAGATATTTATGAAGCACGTACACCATGCCAAACACTGTGATTGGCTACTGCAGACTTTCTTAGCCAGAGTTTAATGCTAGAATTAAACCCCAATGTCCCCTGGGAATTTAGAATGAATCAACTTCCTTCCTCTGGATATTGTCTGAGTATTTGTTATAGATCATCCTTGGAGTAATGGAGAAAATAGTCATTCAAATCATGTTTGTGTGCTCTGTGGTTCAGATGACAAACCTTAGTTTAAAAGGCCGCAATTGCTGAGGATGAAACACACTCCACATTCCCCACCAAAAAAACAAAACAAAACAAAAGTGCATATATTCTAGGACAGCACTGCCCAACAGAACTTGGTCATTGGTAGAAGGGCTTCATATCCACACTGTTTGTCAGGACTGCCACCAGCTGCACGTAGCCATTGAGCACTTGAGATGCAGCCAGTGCAACTGAGGAAGTAACTTTCCGATTTAATATTAATTCATTTAAACCGAAATAGCCCCATATGATGAATGGAAGGCATGTCGAACAGTGCAGCTTTAGACTCTCATAGTCAAACAGAAGAAACTGGAACAGAGTTTATCATGGCACTTGGTGAGAAGTGCTGTTAAGAGGTAAGCACGAAACGCCAGGAGAGCTCCCATGAGGGGAAGCCAGTCCCAGGGCATTGATGGTCAGGGGAAGCCATGGAAGAGACCTGAAGAGCAAGCAATGGAGACTGAAAAAAGCGGGGAGAGTCCTAGGTGGAAAGTGACATGTGAGAAAGTCAAGAGGCAAAGGGAATGTTAAGAAAAGAAAAGATCGCATGGCTGTGCCCAGGCAAGGAGGGGAGAGGAACTTGACGAGTCCAAAGAGGACTGTGTGAGCCTGGATCAGGGACACAGGGGCTCTAGGTGTCAGGATATATCAAGGGCAATGGGAAGCAATGCGGACTTGAAAACTGAATTGACTGGTATTTGTGGTTTAGAGACCTCCGGGCTGCCACTTGGCAGGGTAGAGGGAAACACTGGTGTCGCGATGCAGTAATCCAGGTGAGAAGTGCGGGTTGTCTTTTCTACAGCAGAGGATGGAAAGGAGCAGACACGAGTGAATAATAGACAGAAGGAAAGATCAAGAGGATTACCTGCATGGTCAGTCTTCACAGATAGAAAGGGAAGAGAGGAGACCCACATCTTGGTTTCTGGCTGGGGAAGATGATAAGAGCATTTATTTAGAAGTAGCAGGGAATCATTTAGAAATTGTCTCTAAATTGACATTTTTTTATCACATTAGATCATTTGCTCCTCATGGATTCCCAAACTAGCTTTGGTATCTACTAGCGAAAACAAGTTATGAGAACAGGTTTTTCCAAGAAATTGACACAAGTTCACAGTTGGTGCAACATTTCTTTTATTGGGAGTTGGGGACATATGACAGAGTCTCATAAAATGTCAACAATCTCACACTTCATGCCTGGCTACTCTTAAAAAAAATCCCTGTTTATTTATGAACTCACTTAATGAGAATAGTGAGATATGGCCAACATTTATCCTTTTGACAACAAGATGACCAGAGCCATGAGGAGAAATAAAAGCGATGGTGCCAGGTATCTAAGTAGAAATTTCCAGATTTCCAGATACTCAGGTACCTCCAAACACTTAGCTCTACCCTTAAGTAGACCCATCTTAACTAACTCCTTCAAGTTACAATTTCATCTTGTACCTCCATGTTAACCAGTTGACCACGTTAGTAATCATTACTAAATACCAAGCGAACGCAAAGCAGCTAGTAAAGAAGAGACTAGCTTTTTACAGCCAAAATATTCTTGAGTTAGTTACATGAATAAGTGAGGATTATAATAGCAAATGACTTTGTATTTTTAAAGGCATAAGTACTATTAAAACAGTCATATAAACATTCATGTAGAAGCATTTACAAATGTATACCGGGCATCAGGTTGGTTAAGAAGATAAGTTGCTTGTTAGAAGAGTTGATCTGTGTAGGTAAACTAAGAATTCCAAATAACTTGAGGATATCATTGAAGATACTATACTCAAAACTTTGGCCATTCTGTGTTCTTTGGGGATGGATGCTAACAATTGCTGGATGTAAATACAATTTGTAGCTGGCTATATTTCACACTGAGGTGGGATGACAAAGAGGCATAGAATTGAAGCAGTCTACTAGGTATGGTACTCCCTGATCGCCTAGGTAGAATGTTCCCTTGAGTCAAGTTCAAGTTCATGCTTCATTTAGGCAGGGTAGCGAAGTTCAAGAGCCATTGAGAGTTGGCTGGAGGATCTGACTCTGGTTTTTGCTTTGCTACACACTCAAATATATGGTCTTCTGTAAGTCACTCTAAATTTATAGGCTACCGATTTATCTTGCCTGTAAAAAAGGATACTGCAATATGTGACTTCAGCCTCTCCCTTTTTAAATTCTCAATGATTCGAGATTTCTTTCTTTTTTGGGGGGGAGGGGTACTGGGCATTGAACCCAGGGGCATTCTACCTCAGAGCTATACCCCACAGCCATTTTTAAATTATTATTTTATGTTGAAACAGGGTTTTGCTAAATTACTGAGGGTCTCACTAAGTTTCCAAGGCTGGTCTCAAACATGCTATCCTCCTGTCTCAGCCTCCCAAGTACTGAAATTAGAGGTGTGCACCATAACATATAGATGATTTGAGATTTCTTGCAGAACAAAGTAAGAACTCATCAAACTCTGGCAAAGGAAAAAAAAAAAGAAAAGAAAAAGAGGTAGGAAAGAAAAGAAGAAAAAAGGAAATATCTAAAATGCTGACAAGCTCAACTCTCCAAAAATTTTCAAGTTTTTATCATAAAGATACACTGGCTCTAGTGGAATTTAACCAGAAAACTGGAAATTTTGAGATGATAACTAAAGACAGTAGCTCTATTTGTTCACTTTAGACAAATACCAAGAAATATTGAAAAGTGATAATACTGTTGACATTGATCAGTTGTGACTCGGTGGTTTACATCATGAGCTTCACCATTGCAATCCTGAACGTGAACTTCCCTGCGTGGCACTTAACCTGGTTATTTAGCCCGGTTAAAGCTGTTTCATTGTCTATAAAATGGGGCTAATAGTACCTAATTTGCATATTTTGTGAGGCTTGAGTTAATATATAAAATGCTTGACATATAGGAAGAGCTTCATGAATACCTATACTAGGTGAACAAAAAACCATGAGTTCTCCCTATTACCACAAATCACCCTCACTTGCTTTAATGGCAAAGAAATATGATTATAATTCTATGTGACACCTGAGGTAGGTGAGGGGAGGTGTCGTCTAGATCTGTAAGGTGAGATCTAAGCATCCTTACTGGGGTTTTCTGTTTCTTGAAAAGTCTTTACCGGTACAGCAGGTGCTGAATTTCTAGGGTGACCTCACATGATATCTGTGTTCCTAATCTCCTAAACACTCACATATGGATTTGCTCTGCCAATGATTTGCTAACAACACTATGACACATAAAGGACTCTCTTGTCTCCTGCCTTCCCATTTATCTACATTTTTGACATCCTTCAAGCTTCATCTCATCTTTTCCTCTTTTGGGAACTTTCTTCCCTAAATGAATCAGTTTTTCTCACCTCATAACTTTCTGAGCTCATTATTTATGTCTTTTGTGTCCTTTCGGCTCTTCTTATCTACTGACCCAATCCATTACTTATCTTTTCAAAAGTTCATGTAACTTTTCTAACTAGATTTTAACTCTTTAGAAGCAGCAGCCACAGAACTGAGCTGTGTTGATACAAACAATGGTCAGGTGGGATGTGCATGCTGTGGTGTGAGTTTACCCCATTATCTTCTCCTTTGAATTGTCTGTGACTGTTTGGCTGTTTCAAAAATCATTTTAATTCTCTGGGTCACTCTTAAGAAGAAGCTCTTTGTGCAGCTAAAAAATTATTCTCTTTCTAGCATTAATTTTGTTCTTTAATACATGAATACATCTGTGCACAGCTAGATTTTAAAACTGGTGCACTGATAAGCATATCCATACTAGAAAAAAAAATGTCACACAGATTTAAATACAAACAGAGGGATACACATGAGGGAGGGAAAGCTCTTGGCTCCCCAGAGATCTAGACATCATTACTAGGCTTTGCTGTTTCTTGAAAAGATTGCTCTTATTCTGAGAGTTTTATTGGTTGAAACGGCACCATGTGGGCATGTTGCTGGACAGCAGAGGTGTCTTCAGGTGGTCACTTCTTTTGTTTCAACTTCATGGTTGGCATGAGGGTCCATCAGTAGAACAGTCTCCACAGTCTTTGTTCTTTCAATGGGAGACATACCGGAGGAGGGGGCTAGAGGACCAGCTGAAAGGAACACCAACACAACTAAAAAATAATAGAACATGTCACAGAAAGTTATCACATTAACTCTTTGAAAGAAATAAATGAATGCATGATGCTTTGAGGACCATGCTATTTCTAACTAGAGCTGAAATGTTTGTATCACTAGAGACACATGGCCCTTCTGTCATTGTTCACCTTGCTCAAGATCAGCCAAGCAGCAGCACTGCCCAAGTGTGTGTGAGAATACTGCTCCAGCGCTCTGGGGTGCTCTGTAAGAAAAGCTTCAGGTTTATCCAATAGGGAAAAGACACATGGGGGAAAGAACAAAAGGCCACAGGACACACTCAAATAAATTCAAGGACTGAAGGCAAGATAAAAGAGTTGTGGGTGCCTAACTGCTTAGTAATGTAGGCGTGAACCAAGTCACTAGAAGTGGCAGGTGTTTATTGACAATACCTTGTTTTTGTCTTGGTATGTCCACTGCCTGTCACAGTGTGGTACATGGGGGGGGGAGGAAAAAAAGGAAGAAAGAAGGGAGGAAGTGAGGAAGGAGGGGGAGAAAGAGAAGGCTCCTGAAGCAGAGGGGGTAATGTATGCAGAAAGGGAAAGCAGGATGTGAGCATGCCTAAGCCCTAGAAGCTGGGAAAAGAATAGAGATTCTACATGCTGAGTGGTTCTAGAAAATGGGGTGGGGTGATTTCCAGGTGGCCTTGAACATGTCAAGGTTTAATTTGGGAAGTGCCTTGAGCTAATACAGCTATGGTAGGTTTCTGGGGGAATGTTACGATTCGAGTGAATGAAGTGGAAAGAGAACCATGAAACTCAGAGGCATCAATCCAATGGAGAAAACAAACATTGCAAGAAATTACATGAAGGCAGAGGCACTCAAGAACAGGGTATTAAAATAGAAAGGCAGGTGCTTGTCTGCATTTCTTCTGTGTGGATGTTGAAGGAAATGGGCTTGAAACTCAGATCAAGAATTCGCTTCTCCCACTGTACAGCTTTTTTCGCTCCTCAGCTGTTGTTCTTGTCTGTCACTGCCCCTTCCTGAAAATGAACTCCAGCCTTAACGGTTTTAGCATGAAGGCAAAATATGTTAGTAACAGAACTCGGAGGTGGAACCAAATATAACTCAGAAGGGGCAACTGTGAGTACAAATAGACTCTGGATTCCTGAGTCCTGCAGAGTTTCTTTGCCCCCGTGCTTTAGAAGAGCTTTAAAACATTTTAAAGCTGTTAAAGAATTTAGAGCCCAATGAATCTAACTTGCTCATTTTATAGATAAGGATATTTTAGAAGAGTTATCTTGTTTCTCTCTTTTATCCTACAAAAGTTGTTGGACATGCAATATACTTTACAAGTGGATTTTAATTTAACCAAAGCCTTTATTGTCAGTCTCTTTCTTATGCTCACACAATGAAGATCCACGGCTAAGCACAGCAAAAGGAATATACCAGGACACATCATTGCTTTCTGCCCTAAACTCCTTGGACACACTGAGGGTATTGTTTCTCTAGATGGCAGGTGTAATATCGTCTTTCCCCCCTAAAACCTGTAAAATAACATATGGTTAAGTAGTGTTAATATTTTTCTCTTCTAATCAAGCATGCAATAACCGATCCTGGATGAATAATTAACTGTGCATCTTAACAGATTTTAAAATTTATTATTTTGTGAACATTGACAGGGAAGATGGGATGCTAAGCTTTGGATGCACACATGTAAGAATCACTGGTAAACAAATTAAAATGTTTTTGTATTAAGGAAGGACAATCCACATGACATTTCTACTATGTGTTTGGATAGTTAATAATGGAAAGTCCTTGAATACGGGAGCAGGTAAAAAGAAAACAAAGGCATTGCTTTGGTGTTACATAGATATAGTCCATGCAAAATGTCTCATGTAATATAAGCTCCAACATCAAAGTGAATTTTGAGGAATTAACAGTATAAATATGTGAATGACCATACTGTAGGTATCTGTTAAGAGTTAAATGTTTTACAAATCAGTTCTCTTCCAGGCATGTGCCTACTTAATTGGAATGAGTAATATCTCCTGTTATTTACAGAAGGGCCTCCTTCGGAATCCCTTTTGTCTCCTGAAGGCGCAAGTATAAACTGTGACCCTCTGCAGTGTGATGGTAAAGGTTCTCTGAATTTGCATTAAGAACCTCTTCACCTCCTGAGCACCTGGTGAAGGCCAGGGGCCAGGCTGACCGCTTAACACTCTGTAGCTCTGCCTGGGTATTTCCTCGATAGGTAAATCTTCAGGGGTCAGCTCCTTGAAGGGGGCTCTCTAGTGGAGCCATCAGGAGATCTCTGGTGTTGTGTGGAGGCACCAGAAGGGAAGTTGATGTTTGCACATAAATGGCCTAAGGCAGAGTGTCTTATTCACCACGTACTGTGCAAAATGGAGTGGAGAAAAAGGAACTAGAATTGTTTATTATTGTTATTGTTTTGATTATTTTAATTAATTAAAACTATGATCTCTGCCTAAAGCCATTTCCCTGGCATTTTATCTCATTATTACAACGAAGGAAATGGGTTTCTTATGAATAAGATTTACTACCCTAATATCCTCCATTACTTCAAGTCATCCAAAGTCAGAATGAAGACCAAAGCAATAAAGAGTAGCAGATATTTTAAATATAATGTAGGTGTCCACTGTGATAACCCTTTTAGAGATGATTAATTTCCAGCATTTAGGATGTTCACATTCATTCTTGCACAAGTACACAGACCACAGAGTCCTTTTATTCTTCGATTAATTAATGAGGAATTTTAAAAGGTGGAAGCTAACTTAAAAAAAAAACATTCTACTCTGGAGCTAGTTCCAGTGATGAGAAGTGCCCAAGGGTGGGAGGAGGACCACAAACTCAAGTAGGTACCATGTAAAGCAACACACAGCTATGTGCACATTAGTGTAATTACACATTGCAAATTATATCGGATGCATCTAATATCTAATTTTTTGAAAGCTGATTCCACTTGAGACCTCAATAACCACATCAACATTTTGCAGGTGGCTCCTTCTGTACAGTATCCAAAGGGAATTATTCCTCTAATGTGCTTATGACTTGCAAGTAAAACCTGCAGCTCTCTCTTGAAGGACCAATGAACAATGAACATGGGGGATATCACCTTGAGAAAGGAAAGGAGGAGGGTTCCACGCTACATAATACCGAGCGTGGCTATTTATTCTTTTCCTTCTATGCACATGATACTTGCTCGTTCCAAGCAATAAGGAACTTAAACATGAGCCTCATTAGGAAACCTGGGAGAGGCTGCATATACATTCTGAGGATGTGATATAAAAAGCTGAAGGTCGACACTTTTTAGATCAATGGGTAAAAGAGAAATGTGTAATAGAATGGCATATTCTACCTTTGATCGAAAACAGAAAATCCTACATTCAATTCGGCTCTTTTAAAACATACAATTAATCTGTCCGAAAGAGGACACCGGATCAAAGCTCCACTTTGAGGACTAAGCTTTCATCCTCAATCTCTCCGTGGGAATCAATCATCAAATATCCAAACTATATTTGTGATCTTGGAGAATGGAGCATGTTATTCAAGCTGATGGGATCCATTTTCTTGATTCCTCCTTAAAGATCTTCCTGCTAATTAGTAAGGGTTACCATTGAATTATTTAATTATCTGCACTTTTGTGCGATGAAATATGTTGTCATATCACATACTTTGTCGTGCTGTTACTGTTCACGCTAATGATGCCTCTATAGTTAGCAGTTTCCTTTGTTCTGCTCTGTAAGTGGTTTTTTGAAAGGGGGTGGGCCCAGGAGGAGGAGCCTTGGGGTTTGTAAAATAAAATCAGACATTCCTGGTGCTCATGCAAAACTTTGCACATTTACATGAATTTAGTTTTAGAAATTAAGTTGCAATTCCATTTGGAATGAGCTAAGAGGCACATGTCATTGACTTCAAATGCAGCCCCAACCCTATAACTATACCTTGACATCTCTCTAGTGTATAGCCACTGCAGCGCAATGGTAAAAGAACGATTTCATTTTTTTTTAAATCAGCAAGGAATGTCTTTAACAAGGAAGAAGTAAATTATGATAATTACTCTGAATGGTCGGATCCTTGAGCATTACTAATTAGCATTTATTGCCTGGATTATAGAACAATACATGTAAAACCGAACTGCGATTGCTCTTTTACATTGAAAGCTTGGAAAGGCAGGAAGCAAAAACAGGCAGGGATATCACTCGTTTAGTCAGTACTTTACATCTCCTTGATAATATGCAGAATTTCTCATTTTGGGAACACACAAATATGTCCTCGATATTTAGGGCCCATTCATTTTTTTGTGTCGGGCACATGCTTATGTATAGTATCGTAATTACGGTAAACTAATGAGAGGAAAAATATTTTGGTTATGATATCATTTGAGCATAATTTGTCAGTTGTGTGAGCTTCACAATATAGAGCCTAAAATTTATCATTTGATAAAAATATTAAATTTTCCTGGAGATGTTTTGACTTCAAAATGAAACAAAGAACTCAGTTCTCAGTGAATACAATTTTACATTCACTGCCCTGCTTTCTCTTAGAAGGACTACGGTTGAAAAATAACTGAGAAAAGGCAATTGGTTTCTGGCTTAAGAGCCTTTTTTTTTTTCCATTAGGAATTTGCAAAAAAGATTGATTCTGAAATTAGAAAAATTAGATGTTAATCAACAGAGCAATACCAGTCACATAAATAAGTGCTACTTGCATAATTTGGCAACTGAAATTCTTAAATAACCCATCAGGTAGAAGGAGAAAAAGAGGAAAAATCAACCATCCATCATTCTCTCTGCAGTCTCCCGGCTTCCTCCACACCCCAGCACCGCGAAGGGAGAGAAAAGAACATCATAAAATATTGGGAGGACTAAATACAGTCGCTGGCCTTCCCAGTTCCTCCACGGGGTCCCCACCCGGATCCTTTCTAGTTTGAAAGAATAAGTTTGACTAAATCTGTGAGGAGATTAAACTGGCTGGTGATAAAAATTAATTCTGCTGAATGAGCAAATGCGTTTGGATTGCAGAGATGCAAATAAGATAATACTTTTCTTTCCTTTGACATACCAGGCGGATTAGTTTCGAATGTTAAATTTGATTTTATTAGAATATATTAGCAGTGTTTTAATTAATACCAATCAAACATTTTCTGTCCCTGGGGCTTGATGTGTTCCTCACACTTTCTAAATCATCTGTCTTTTATTTTTCCAGAAGAAAAAGAACCTCCAAATCACCAAAGGCCTTTGTTATATACTTCATAATTTTACTGTATTCAATGAAAAATGCTAAGCTCTGAGGGGGCCTTGCCCCCAAAATTCCTTCCCAGGTGCTAGATTTCAAATGAGTGCTGTTCGCTAGTATGCTTCATTTTTTTTTAAGGTAGAAGGATTAGAGATTTGAACATAAACATCTTTTATGTTTTTCTTTTGGGGAAAAAAATGTTGCAGAAGGGGTTTTGGCCAGTTCATATTACTTGGCTTTATTCTTAGCTTCCTAAAGCTGTTAAATTTCCAACTGCATTGCTTTTGAGATGGCATTTCTTTGGAAACAGAGGCAAAAAAAATGGATTTTATTTAAAAAAAAAAAAAGGAAGGGGGTATAGTTAAAACTCCTGTGAGAGCTGGTCCTGTGAACTGAATTGTAACTGTGTTCCAGGGAGGTGCTGCAGTGCTTTCCACTTAGTACTCCTCCCATTCTCTCAGGCTTCCTGTCCTTCTGTGTCCCAAGGCTCCAGTTCGCTCAGCTCTTTTCTTCCCCCAACGCACCCCCACCCCAATTCCCCGCCTTATTTTTTTTTTTTATCTGCCAAGCTGGATTTGCACTTTTAAAGATCAGTATCAATAATGCCCTGCTTGTTTCCTTGCACTCTCCCTTTAAAAGACAGCCCCCTCTAATTGATGCGTCTGGGCCAGTCTAGACTGGTAGTGATTGAACCAACCACCAATTATGTTATTCATTTCACTGAACTTCACTGATGGGCTCCGTGAGGAAAAGGGGTGTTGAGAATCCTGCCCTTGCAGTTGCCTGCTCAAATATAGAGTCTTGTGTGTCGTAGGCACCCCTAAATCCCCGGTGATCAGTTGTACGATAGCAGCCTTGGAACAGGGGCAATGCACTTGAAAACATGGACAACACGGAAGCGGTGCCTTGGAATTCCAGCAAAAGGCTTGTGTTAAATTACTACCCTGTTATCACTCGAAATCATGGGAGAATCACATCTAGCATGTTTTTATTGATCCATGCACCCATTTTCAGAGAATATAAACTGCAGATGTAATTTGACTTCACAAAGGTCGTAATGTTTTGCAAACATCTTGTATGAATCATGCGGTGGTATATGTCTGTAAGCTAGATAGATGCCTTGCATGATTTCCAAATACCTATGCATGCACATCAGCTAAGAAGGGGCAGGACCATTAATTCATTTTATATAAACTAAAAATGACTCAGAAATCAAATAATTTTTCTTTAAGGCACACACACTCTCACAGGCTGGAAGTCGTATTTAAATGTTACAGTTACTCAAGGGGTTTCAACAAAAGACATGGTTAAGTTATTGCTCAGTTCTTCTCGATTCCATTTCTGATACAAAATGGTTTCTTGACTGCAATTTGGAATCAATGACTAAAATTATAATAAATGATTTTTTAAAAAGCGACAGGAAAAGAACAGTTTCCTTAACCTTCGACTCTATGTATAAAATGAGGTTACAACCAATATAAAGTCTTTAGAAGAAGAAAGCATTCAGAGTCATGGTTGATTTAGGTATTTTCCAAAACTGGGAGAGAAAGGTTGGCCTGAGAATGCTAAAATTGTTTAAAGGAAATTAAATACTGGAATTTTTCACAACAAAGGAAAGGCAAGTTACTGTTTCTCCTTCCCAACTATGAGATGACACTATATCTCTGAAATTATTCTGACAGAAATAAAAAGTTACAGCCCCAGAAAACCACAAACTATGTAGTGCTAACAATTACCTTAAGATAATTTTTAAATGTAGTTTGGTGTTATAAATAACTTTGTTAGATTGAATTGAAATCCCAATAAAATATTCTAATTTTTTAATGAAGAGTAATAAGCATGGATTACTTCTAAAGAATACAATAATTGTATGTGTGCCATTGTAGTTTCATTTCATATATTTGAAATTACATTTCCAACCCCATCACTTTCAAATTCATCTAGTATAACATTTTTTTAAAAAAAGGTTCTAAGCAGGAGGCACAGATATCCTCCTTTTATCTTACTTTTTAAAAAATTCTTGCAAAGGAATACAAATGTAATCTTTATCGACACCATAAATTCCACCCTTTGTGTAAAATAGCAAGAGCAGAATTTGTGAACTATTAATATTTTAGCCCAAACTACCGGCTCACCCCTGTTTGTGTCAGTGTGACTGTTGTCTAGCTACCTATGACATATGTGTGGACACTGCATATATAATAATATATCCACATGCTCATTTTGAATGGGCACAATTTTGAGATTAACTGTTGAGTTTAAAAGTCGGAGGCTGGGCACGCTGGGACTTGGCTGAGAGGTTCTGAGGTCAAGCAGCAGGTACCCAGCGGTTGTAGCTACGCTCGGATAGTCCTGCGTGTTGCTCTCAAGGAATCGAGGTGCAGATGAGCCCCCCAAGCCTCGGGCAGGACTAGCATACAGACTGTGACCCAGAGCCTGTGTACCCACTCAACAGAAACCCAGGAGCTGCCACCTCATGTCACCTGATCCCACCGCACAATGAAAACCGCAGAGGTGCACTCAATCACTCCAGACAAACTTTCTTTTCTTTTGTCTTTGCTTAAAAGAAAAAAAGTTCCACCGAATCTCTCCAGGATGCGCAGGCACGACTCGCAGCTCCCAAGAACCTAACCCGTGGATTGAAACGGTAAACATCACAAGTTAGGGTCTCAGGGACTGAGGGGAGCGCGGCAATTTTTTTCTCTCTCTCTTTCTTTCTTGAGACAAAACAAAGCAAAACAAGAATGACAGGCAATCTCTGTCCGAGGGTCACGACTAAAACGCAACAAACAGGTGGCGGGGAATGTCGCCCCTCTAACGCCTTCCTTCTTCGCGAAATTTAGATCCCACTGCAATCCAATCTACACGCATCCACGCACACACAGTACCTTTAGGTGCATATGCATACATACCTGCACACACAATTGCGAGTCTATCAGAGAAAACTCTTTCAAGCTTTGGCAAACCAGTTTACTAAAACGGAAAAGAATATGGAGACACCCAGAAAAACTGCCCTGTGCTTTCAAAACCGCGATCTACAATCCGGATTCGCTGTCTCTTCGAAGCTTTAAGTTTGCTAGTGCAGATGACTCAGAAGAAAATAGGGAGTCTCTCTCTTTTCCCCCTCAAGGCAAGCATGCGCATGCAAAAAAAAAAAAAAAAAATCATAGAAATCGGGTGCTGGGGAGGGGAAGATGGAGAAGCAGGATTCCGAGGCTGGGGAAGGTTCCTACGCGGAGCTGGTGGCACTCACCCGTCCGGAGCAGGCGGAGCGGCCGTGCAGCCTCGGGCTGGCGTCCCGGGCCCGGGCAGCCTGTGAGCTCGAGCGCTGGGCTGGGCGAGGTGTTTCAATAGAGGACCGGGAGCGGGGCGGGGAGGGGAGGCGGGGGCAGGAAGCGGTACACCGAGTCTACACTGTAACTGTTGTGCATGCTTGCAGGAGAGAGAGAGGAAAAAAAAAAAAGGCTGTGGGGTGGGAGCGGAGGGAGGGGCTGGGGCTGATCAAATTTGGAAAATATTCAGTTAAAATTGCAAAAAAAAGAAAAGAAGAAGAAGAAAAGGCGAGAGAGAGAGAGAGAGAGAGAGAGAAAGAGAAACCTCCCCAAAGCTGCCTTTTTTTTTTTTTTTCAAAATTTCTTCTTTTCTTTAGCGTGCCAGTCCAGCACATCGGGCCCTTCTCTGCAGGGGCTGCTGGCCGGAGCCAAGGCCAGATCCCCGGAGCCTGCCCCAGGCTGTCTGTCATCGGGGACCCCAGTGGGGAGGTGGGTTCCAGCCGGGGAGACGCGTCCCCCACGCCTCCCGCTGCGGGTCCTTTGAAGCCTTAGGCCACTGTCGTTTTAGAGGCATCCGAAGCAGAATTCCCACCATCTTCGCAGGCAGCTACTGGTTCCGTACCTGATGGACAGTCGTTTTCCCCCTCTGACCGGAAGCTGCGCTCTACGGTGCGGCTTCCCAAAACCAAGCGAAAGGGAGGGGAAGCGGATAGCAAGAGGACTCTTTTAAAAAAAAAAAATTTTTTTTTCCGCCCTCTTTTTTCTCCCCCTTCTTTATTCCAGGCCTGAGCAAAGTACATGGCTGGCCAGTCAGAGAGAATGACAAAACAGCCCGAGCAAGAAGGACCCTGGGCACTTAGTAAAAATGCTAAATATTTAAAAATATATTTCCATATGCAACTAGGAACAGTTAGAGCTCCAGGCTCTCCCCTCTCCCCCCTTTGAAAAATAGAATCATGCCAGCAAGACAGCTAAATTATGTCTCTTTTCCCTCTGTACAGGGTCTGTTTAGCACCCCCCTCCCCAGACAACTTTTTTTTTCTCTCTCTCTCTCTCTCACCTCGGTAGATTCTTCTCATGCACAATCCTCCGTCCAGCCCAGGGTCTCTCCTTTTTCTCTCTTCCCTTTTCCTTTTCCTCTCCAAAAAAACTAGTCCGTCATCATCATACCTAGCTCCTCTCTCTCCACCTCTCTCCCTTTTTCTTTGACTATTAAAAATAATACTAATAATGGCCCTTTCGACATAGCAGCATGAAGCGGCTGCCTTTGAGAAAGCACATTTAATCTTTACTGGCTCCCCTAGGTTTCAGCGGGGAAGGAGAAGGCAAGAGAAAAAAAAAAAGGAGAAAAAAAAAAGATTGCAAGGGAGGCTGCTGACGGACAGCCAGCATCAGGCAGGAATCAGCGACAAGTTGGATTTTCCTAGACCACACTGCCCCCTTTCTTCTCAGCCCTCTCCCTGGCTCCTGGAAAGCCCGAGTGTCTGGTTACAGAAGGCAACGGGTTTCCTTTTGCCAACCATGGTGCAGATTCCTCGCATGCCTGCTTAAATCTCTGGCAGAATAAGGAATCAATATCCCCCTCTAATCACCTTTCGCTCCTCTGTAGCTTCCCCCCTTTTCTGAGAACCCACTTGGCGCTCCTCGCGCTCCCCCGCCCTGCCAGGCTCCCACATACAACGCTCTCAGCCCTGTCATTTCTCACCTTCTTCCATATCTTGGAGACAAGCCTCCCTTCTAATATCCCTCGCGCTTGCTCTCTACTGTAGTGTGTCTCATCCCGACTCGCAGTGCCGGATGCATTAAGGCATCTCCCTGACTACTAATGAGACCAAAAATACACCATCAGGTCAGGGAGACGGCCAGACATTGTATTATATGAATTCAAAAAGAAGGGGAAAACAATCCTCAGCTTGCTAGACCCCAGATCAGGTATCACATTTTTCTAAAAGGAAAAAAAAAAAAGCTGGGTGGGGTGTGTGTGTGTGTGTGTGTGTGTGTGTGTGTGTGTGTGAAAAAGAGAGACCTCAGCACACTTCTCTGCCTAATTGTTTTGCATCCTAGGAGAGTAGAAAACACATATGGGTGTATGGGTGCAGGTGATGTGTTTTGTGAACCTTGGTGGATTTTCTTTATAGACAGAAAGTCAACAATGTCCAAACATTTCTTCGGAATCGGCGTGTAGAGGGATAAAGGAGCAATGACTCAAATCTGTGTTTAAGAGAGGCAGACGCTCTTCGGGCATGGGATGACTGCCGTGCTAAAGAGCTCTTTCGTTTCAACGGCTGGGCTTTGCTCGTTGACGGTAGTTGCAATACGTACTAATTTACCACTTATGTTCCCTTGGATTTGGAAATGAACTCATCGCTCACTGTAGTTGAGCCTACCCCTCTGCTTTTACTTGTAGGCATTTTCCTGATTCCTGAAGCATTTTCTCACCTCGAATGTCCATCAGATACCTATACACTCCATTGATCAGCCTAAGGTCCCTCAATAATGACAAGTAATATTTCAGAGGACAAAAACATAATGAAATAGCCATCTGAGTAACCAGGAGAACATCTGCATCGTTTCTGTTCACACCCATTTTCAAAGCTCTGCCACACATCCTTTAAAGCAGGGGCCTCCAGAAAACCGGGGTCTCTACCTATCTATACACACAGTGGGTATATTGCCATCTTAACCCCATTATCCCGGCTAGAACCAGTCAGACAACAGGAAGCGCTGTGTTAAATAGAATGCTGGGTTCTGTAAACAGCAAGAGAGGGGAGGAAGGTATCGGAGGACGCAGGTTTCCCCCAAGTCCATGTTTTTGAAAGGTAGGTTCTTTGTGCTCATCTCAGACATACATTGTGCTTTGTCTCTGACAGCGAGACCTGCAGAATCACGGCTGGATGCCAAGGAAAAGGAGAAGCAACAGCACCGAGAGGAGAAACAGAGAGAGAGGAGAGAGGGGAGGAAAGGGGGAGGGGACAAAAGCAGCATGAATACAGCAAAAAGAGAACAACTTATAGAGTGTTGGATTTTCTTTAATACTGGTTTTCTTTTTTTTTTTGTCATTTTGGGAAGGAGAATGAGACGGTTGCCAAGGGTTCATGACTGGGTCAGAATCCTTTTCAGATTTGGCTAAGAGGGTGTTTGCACTGGTCTGATGCAAGAAAAAAAAAACATGGTAGAATAATCATAAAGGGTGGAGCTGTCAAAAAATATCTTTGACTCATTGGGTGCCTCCCTATAACGCCAAAATGATTCATTCCCAACGAGGATCATCGATTGTCTTAGTGTACTTATATGTGAAGGCCAGCTTGGATAGCACTACACCCACTTTCAAAAGGCAAGGTAAATAGAGAATAAGATTTCTTGAGATTCCTAAACCTCTTCATATCTGCAACAATAGTTCAGCATGATTTTTTTTTTACATTCTAAGTTAATTTAACCTCGTCTGTATTCACCCTGCTTACAAAGATATACAAATATATAACTTATGAAAGTTTGGCTATGAACACATCATTTTCTCTATACAACTCAGTGATGTCTTTGGAGGATACTTATTTCAAGCAGTTAACACCTGACCCCAATTTCTGTGGGTAATTAGTGAGCCAGATAACCACACAAAGTGGGTAATTATTTAGTACCCAAGGGTACGCTAGAAGTGGGTAGTGGCTTTGTTAACAAAAGCATATCTCTAATTATTGTATCGATGATGGGTGTTTTAAAAATACCAGTTACTATATCAAGTGAACCATGATAAATAAGGGAACTGTTTTGCTGTCCTTAGCATATACGTACGTATCTTCTATCATGCTTAAGAATATTTACCTCTTGGATGGAGTGTTGGGAAGATTAATTAGTTAACATCTGTAAGACTCTCAGAAGATGAGACGGACTCGACAGCTTCTAAATACAGCATTATTGTTGGTGTTTTGACTTTGAGAGAAGCTGAGAGAGGAGATGCTATTGTCTGGTCCATGTCTTGGCCTGGAAACATGCTGAGATCACAAACAGAATGGAATGCGTCAGGTTGTGGGGAGTGGTCTGGCACCTGACAGAGTCTAATGTGGCTCTGATGGAGCTGAGAAGCTGGGGTGGGAGGTGTGCAAAGGGAGGAGCAGGAGCCAGTGATGGGCCTGCCAGGAAGACTCGGCTGGGCCACACCCTCCTCCCCAGGTCTTTCTAGCCTTCCCTTTGATTAGCAGCAAGTATGTGCAACCCCCCCCCCCAAGAAGATGGCTGTGCAGTCGTGGGACAGATTCAGCATAAGGCCGAGCCACCAGTCACTTACATAGTATTTCCTCTGGAGAAGAACCACAGGTACAAATTATTTTAACAAATGCAGGTATGTTTTAAAAGATTACGGTGTTGAGAATGCACAGATCAACCTCAGATATCTTTAACACAGGATATGAGCAACAATGAAAAAGCACTTTCTAATTTAATTGCTTTTATGAATCACTCCCAGGAGGAGAAAAAGGGATGGTATTTATTTTTGCTGAGGGAAGGGAAAGAAAGGAAAGGAAAAAACAGAAATGAAAACCCCATGCTTTGGGGTACCCCAATTCTGGAGAGCAACCAAGCCATGAAACTAACAAACAACAACAACAACAAAAACTTACTGCTTTCTCTGTGTATGTCCATCTCCTTGCGCTGGGTGTCTGGGTCTGGAAGACAGAGGCAGGGCAGACAGAGGCCTCTGGGATTCAAACCATCCAGTAGGCTCTCCACATTTTTTCTTTCAAAGGAAGGTTGTCCTGGGGATTAACCCTGGGGGTCTGGGAGATGCCAGCATGTGGGAAGGGAGAAGGAAAATGTACAACGCTATTGTATTCGGCCCACTCGTGGGCTTCTAGAGATCAGGAGAGGGAGAGGACCCCGTCCATCTGCCAACAGGTACCACTGCAGACATCCGCTGGCGGATGGCCTCCGGGACACGTGTTTGTGCTGTGATTGGAGGCTAGCAGCATGATGAGCACAATTTTCAGAGTTTGGGAGCCTGAGGAAATTTCTCCAAAACCTCCCAAGCCTGGCTTCTGACCTGTAGCCAGTATTTGTCACCCCTGCTCTGAGCTGAGAACTACAAAGGCTAACTGGCATTCTCCAACCCGCCCAGCTCCTTTCAAACCCACAGACTGTGCCAGACTGGCCCCACCTCCCACTGCAGCGAATTCTGTAGCCCAGCTCCATGCTGTGCTGTGAGCAGCCAGATTTCCGTTTTAATTGTCCTACCTGGATGGCCCCTCTGCCACTGCCCCTAGCTCTTAGTTCCTGGCATGGTTTCAGGGGCCCAATCAATTGCTTTCCCTCCCCCAGCATAATCTTCAGCACCTCTAGTTCTCCCTTCCTCAAATTTTATGCCTTTCAAACCGAAATGTTTTTATGTCTTGCTGTTTCTTTCATGCCTGGTCACCGCTGCCTCCTTTCTCTGGCCTCTCTCCCTCTCCCCTTTAACATTTTTTTTTTTACTACATTCTGTCTCATATTATGGGCAAACCCCAATGTCAGCTGCTAGAATTTTCCCTTTGCCCTCCCCTGATGTATTAGCATATCTGACAATCAAATTCATCTTAAGCGTTTCCTAAAAGCTCACCTAAAAAGAGCTGAAGACCACAGAGAACAGGTGTGTGTGTGTGTGTGTGTGTGTGTGTGTGTGTGTGTGTGTACTGACCTAACTATATGAGTGAAATAAGAAAGGCCTTGTGTACATGAGCAGAAGGAAGAATAGAATAAAGGAATCTGGTATATTTGTGTAAAATTGGGGTAAAAGCAATGAGAGCTAATTACAGTAAGCACTTACAAGGAAAATATTTCTCTCTCTCTCTCTCTCTCTCTCTCTCTCTCTCTCTCTCTCTCGAATTCATACTGAACAGTTAAACCACGAAGCCCTAAGATTATCTGAAAAAGTGCTGATCATGTTGGGAATGGGTGGGGCAGGGCCACATGGTTCTGCAGCTAGAAGCTGAATGCGCAAGCCTTGGGGTAGGTTGGTACTCCTATAAGTCACCGGCCTCCCTCCACCCTCATCTGGCCTTAGGGCTAAGAACTGCTGTCCCATCTTTAACTTATTTCCAACATGATCTGACACTTATTATTGCTACCTGTCCTTCAAAATGTTTGTGCCCTTAACCTTATTACTCAAGTATGTATTGCTTTAATGTTGCAAATCTGTTCTCCGCGATTCCTGTAATAGCTATTGTTGAGGGTCTTCTATGCTTTAGACACAGATAACTGATATCTCAGTTAGTCCTCATAACAGCCTTTGAAGGCATCATCATTATTTTCTTTCTTTTTCGTGGTAGTGAGGATTGAACTCAGGGATATTTTGCCCCTACCCCTAACCTATGCCCCCAGTCCCTTTTTTTTTTATTTTGAAACAGGGTCTTGCTAAGTTATTGCATACTGGCATCAAACCTGTGATCCTCCTGTCTCAGCCTCCCAAGGACTGGGATGACAGGTGTGTGCCACTGCGCCTGGCTATCATCAGTGTTTTTTAGACGTGGAGACTAAGGTTTAGAATAGTTAGAACTGCTCAACTTGTGTGTGCCATTGCCACGACTTGACCTCAAGTTTTGCGGGGCCTGTCTTTGGACCGTTAAACTTCTCGTCTTCGGTGTAAATACACCTTCTGCTATTGGTCCCTTCAGCCCATCTCAGTGTTTCCTGCACATTTTCATGGTAACCTCTCCTGACTCTGAGCATTTATTCATTCTTTCCATTTTGCTGGTTTTATCCAATGCATAGTTATTGAACACTTAGTGTGATTTCCTTAGTTAGAGCATAGAAAATGGTCATCTACCTACTATGCTATCTCCACCTCCCAACTCGAAGGTCATGAAGAGAGGCTGTGACATCCTCAGAACCCTGAACAGCACCTGACACAGGAGCTCTCCAAATGTCTTTCTTTCTTTGTTTCTGTTTGTGGTGCTAGCGATTGAACCCAGGGGCATTCTACCTCCAAGAGACACCCCCAGCCCTATTTTATTTTATATTTGGAAATAGAATCTTGCTAAGTAGCTGAGGCTGGCTTCAAACCTGCGATCCTCCTGTCTCAGCCTCCCAAGTACTGGGATTGCAGGCCTGTGCCACCACGCCTGGCTCAACCAGTTTTTTCATAGATTTTTATGCTAATATGGTTTTGATGGTAACTTCTTGAGAGAGCATGTCTAAATAAGCTTTGGAAAAATGCTTAGCAGAACACTGCACAAAAGTAGAACTTAATAAGGGGTGAATCGCAGCCTATATTCTGGCTGAGGTCCCACTTACAGCCACTTTTGTTGGTGTTTCTGAAAAACAGAAAATGGGTCTGTGTAAGTCCTTCCCTATTCCAAAGTCATGCTGTTCTGTTCAAAGCCCAACAAACTGCGATCTCACTGATCTGAGGATTAGGAGGTCATGTTGAGTGATAACATGTCCTGGGTGCTGTAGCCCTGCAGGGCTATTCTGGGCCCTGTGCGGGGAGGGACAGTTGTTGCACTTTGAGTGTGTGAGTGAGTCCAAATCTGTGATAAGCAGCCCAGCTCTGATGTCCTCGTTTTGGAAAAAGAGGTTGAGAAGCTAGAAATGGTTCATGACCATCTGACCTAAATGACTACAGGGTTTTGTAATGTGTGTTCTGAAGACAGATTAGATCATTTCTTATTTCGCCTAAGGAAAGAATATTTTAAGTGTGTACAAGTGCTGTCCTTGCCAGTTTAGCTTCTAACCTCATCATTTTTTTAACAAACAAAAGGATTCACATATTTATTACTGAACCAATCCACCAGCGTACAGACCATAGACACAAAGAGAAAAGTCAGATTCCCACTAAAACACGCCCTACTGTATTGACAATGGTGACATTTTCAGCTGGGGATAATGAGGCAATATAGACCCTGACACGGTGTAAATCTGTGTGCCACCTCAGGAGTGATTCCTTGTAGACCCAGCTTGGTTCTTCTCCAATGTCTCCTCTTGGAGTTGTATTTTATTTTGTTACAAGTTTTTGTCTGAATCCATTGGAGAATGGAATGGTTTTGCTTGTGTTTCTTGGCCAGGAATCGTTTGATCCTACAAGTCATGTGAGAAGACAAGGTGATGGATAGTGACGGGAGCCCACACCAAGATGGCAGAGGAGAGAAGAAGAGGCGGAAGTAGGTGCTTCTGGGGGCAGACAGACCTATCCTGTTTTTTATCTGAGCAGTCTCTGTCTCTGAATAGAAGCAGGCGAGGGGACTATGAATATGATAGCATCCGTTCTGTCCTTCTCTATCACAATCCACGTTTTGACGCCACGGAATTTGGTTGCAAATATGTTATTACTGTCCCTGGGTTGGGATAATTCTCATCCTATCAATCCAGAACATAGTTTGTAAAGATGTATCCTTGGGGGTTGGTGACATTTTTCAAGGCAGAGCTGGACAGGCTCTCAAAGTCGTTCTACTATAAATGTACTTAAGATGGAGACTATCCAAATTCCCCAAGCAAGAGTCCCTCACTAATTACTCCTCTCACAGGAAGATGAGGAAGAGGAAGTCTATTTGCATGCTATTTGGTCACCAAAGCCCTTTTCCTAAAGCAATGAGATTTTGGACCAGTAGGGAGCAGTGTGTGGTGCAGACAATCTGCAGCTCTAGCGGCCTCAGAAGGAATCATCTGGAATTTTATAGCTGAAATCCACACCAGCTTCCCGTGTCAGGCTCAGTAGTGTCAGGTTCAATACTTGGATTTTTGCCTAGTAAGCATTTTTTTAGGGTCTTAAGGGAAATCCATTATTCTTTGGGGTATATATTGAATACTATTTATTGATGAGTATATGAAATAATTCTGTTGCCTCCTTCTGCCTCATTGGGTGGGCTTAGAGGGCTTGTCCTGGCTTTCAGCCTAACTGCATAGAAGAGCTGCTGCATATCCGATGAGCCCACGTGCTCTTTGAAGCTCTCTGGAAGGTTCTCCCTGGTCCACTGATGGCTTTGGGGTCTGACTCTACCAATTTGTAGGAAGTATGTTTCGACAGCCTTGGGGGGCTAGAAAGGTGAAAGAGAAAAGCTTCCACATCTCTATAAGTAATGGCTAAACACAGAAAGGGGGGAGGACACCCCTCTGAAAGGTGAGATGCCTAGTACCTGTGTACTAAGAGGATTGAGTCTGACATTATGAAAATCATTATTCTTGGCTGAAGGGTGTCATCTAAGAGCCAAGTTCTATTTCCATCTAGGTTCTGTGCCATTCAGTCATTAGGTTCAGGCTGGCAAGTAAACAGGCATATTTCTGCCCCTGGGACTTTTGAAGATTGGGATTGCTAGGCCAAGAGTCTAGAGATGATATTCAACCGAGGATACAGGCCAGGGTTTTGGTCTGGAGTCGTTCCTGTTTTTGAAACTGCAGCACATAGCCTGGAGGTTGTGAGGGAGAGGGGCGAGGGAAGAGAAACGCAGTGGAAGCCAAGAGTGTTCTCATCTCAAATCCAGCCCTATGGCTGCTCTGGTTCCTAGTCAGCAAAGGTATATGACCAAACCCCTTTATAGCAGTCATCGTCCCTGGATCTCTCAGCACTTTTCAAAGTGGCCAGGGAGGTAGACGGTACAGTGATCCATTACAATGGCAGGACTGGCTCATGATTAGAGTTTAGGGTTTCTAGTCTCACTCCTAATATTACCTCTCACCTTTATATTCATGTTAAACAAAAAGTCAAGCCAGATGTGGTGGCACACACCTGTAACCCCAGTACTTGGGAGGCTAAGACAGGAGGAGCAGAGGTTCGAGGCCAGTCTCAGCAACTTAGCGAGACTCTCAATAATTTAGCGAGACCCTAAAATAAAAATAAATAGGGCTGGGGATGTAGCCTGGAGGTAGAATGGATACTGGGTTCAATCCCCAGTACCCAAAAACAAGTAAAAAATTTAAAAATGTCAAGACACCTTTGCTTTCAGACTGTCTAGATTTTTCAGTCTTTAAGGATTTTTTTTTATTGTTGTTCTTTTAGCTACTTAGATTCCAAAGGTTTAGGATTAGAAGAGGGGAGAAGCAAATATCCCCATATCATTAATTCTGCTTTATAGGTGGGAACTGAGGCAATTTATGACTCAGTGCTCTCCCAGGAAAGTTGTAATAGCAACAAGCATAGATTCTAGGTCCCAACCCAGAGCTTGTGAGGAAGAAATGCACTGATTTGTACCAACAGCCTTGAATTCATTCAAACAGTGGGTTCGTGGCAATCCAAGATGTCATTAACAATTGTCATACCCCGTGCATCTTGGCCCCCCCACCCGTTAATGAATGACAACACAGTAAGGAAGAGGTTCCACGAGACACGATCGCATTCACTGGAGCAATTGTAAAATAGTCAAGTTTCTAAAGTGCCGAGTGTGCCATGGTAATAAAATTAAAAGAATACAGAAGCAAAATTTGAGGCCTTCCTTGGGTGCAAGGTGCAGCAGCAGGATCATCATACCAGCTACAATGAAGCCAGAGAGCAGTGCAGAGGGACATGCTGAGAGAGGCCGAGCGGGAGTGTTCTTAAGGAAGCAAGGAAGCTGCTACCTCGGAGATTGTTAATTTGGCACACCTGACACTTTGCAAGGAGTCTCTCTCTGCTACAAATAGCAGAAACATGAATCTCAAAGGGAACTCTGTCAAAGGAGCCAGGCTCACCTTCTGAGGGCTACTGCTTGGCCTTCATGAATTTCGGACTGCATGCCCAGCTCTGGGCCAGCACAGGGCCAACCAGCTACAATCTGCAACCAAACTTGCCCTCCAACATCTGAGAGAGTTAAGTCATTTTTTTTGTATTGTTAAATCTTTAAAGATTTGCTATGATATGTGGACTCCCTACCCCAAATCTGGACTGTTGAGTTTATGGGACTGTGGACCTTATATGCTTAGCTCTGCCGGATACTTATACGTACTGGATGAGGACATCCTGTTTTGATTTGATTCTACTGACACTTAGCACTATCTGCCCACATAATGCTAGGAGATTTATAAATGCTTATTTATTCTATACTCTTCTGGGACTATACTATAGTTCAGGGTCATAGTGCTAAGGAGCACAGGCCAATCAGCTGATTAAACACAGATAAGCAATCCTTAATGGAAGATTCTCCTTTCCTGTCATGAGCTCAATTACCAAAAATCCACATCCTGAATTTTATGGAAAAGTGAGAAAAGTTCTAAGGCAAGGAAAGAGGAAAAGTACTTTGAACATAAGTAAAAATCTGGCTGGTGTCTCAATTCTGTTTAACACAATAAATCCTGTATGTGAGAAGCCTAGAAAACTTAAATTGGGCAATAAATATACCACTTATGGTAACTTTTGAAATAAATATTATGTTTTAGAGTTCTATTCTTTTGAGAAAATAGGCAAATGATTGCAGCATTCAAAAGTGTTTATATATTTCATGAGATGAAATATATATAAAAGGTATATAAGCTCTAGATGATGATTTTCAGCCCATTTTAATGCACCTGTGTCAATTTCAGTGAAATAGTCACAGTACTAAAAACTTGGGTTAAAATGTTAACAGTATTTTGGGTGCATCTATTAAACATTTAGGGGCTACCTGTCAATGTCTCTTTTAAAACAAAGAAAGCACAGAAAACAGATTTAAAAACCAACTACATTATGATGTGAGACGACAATGCACCAATAAAAGCATATTAAAAAAACAAACTGGGGGTAGAAATAATTGGTGAGCAATATCTGTACCCCTACTAATCTGCATATGCATATATCCCCAAACTCTGATGAGTTTGCTTTCCACAATGCAGTAAGAATTAATTAAGGTGTCAGGAAACCAGCTTTATTGCAAGAATTCGTGGATAATTGGTGAGGGGTCTATGGAGTGTGGCGGGGGCATGGAGATAAGAGAGCAATCCTACTTATCTTCTGTTGCAAACAAGGAGAGATTACTCCGAAAAATACCAGTGCATAAACTTAACTTCTCTGTCTGGATAAGGTAAGGGATGGGGAGTAAAAGCAGGAGAACCATCCCCTGGACTGTGCAGTCATCCTGGATTCCTTTGTATGGTCTGGGTATCTCTTTCCTCAGTACCCCCTAGGCACTGTAAGCCCATCTTATGTAGAACACGTGGCACTGTGGTTGTAATTAACATACTGTGAGATGCATCACACAGCACACTCTCAGAAAATGTTTAATATAAAAAGAGTTAAGTCAACTTAGAGATAAATTAAGAGCTATCAGAAAAAACGCAGTCGTGTCCAAAATAAACAAGAAAAAGTTGAGGTTCAATTAATTCCAGATTCTGGGCTGGCTCTGGTGGAACAGGAAAGGGCAAAGACAAGGTTTTAGCAACCATGAATCTTCTATCCTCTACGAAGATGCTGAGGTCTTGCCGGCTGAGTTATGCACACAGAGTTGGAATCTGGCCCTAGGGGAAACCCAGGGCTGACAGATTCTTGTCTGGTCTGCTTACTTGAACTTCAGGTTCTGTTTCTGTTTACAGCGGTCCCCAGACACACGACCCAACGGAAGAAATATAGAACTGAAATTTAAGAGATATGGGTTCTTTGCTTAGCTTTGTCATGGTGATTTCGGACAAGACATTTCACCTCTCAGATCATTAGCTCCCTCAACTATAAAATGATAGGACAGCACTAGACGAACTCTCCAGTTCCCTCCAGGGGAATTTTGGAATTGCAGTTTCTTATTTCATCTGGATTCCATTTTCCTACAAGAATATTTTCTTAACAATTATGATATAGATGGAATTGGGTTTAGAAAATAACATCTAAACATCTTAAGTGATGTTAAAAAGCAATATAGATTCTGAATATACAAGATGAAAGAAGAAAACTGTTTAGAGTCTCAGGCTGGTAGAATTAATCATACAGATTGGGTGTGGAAAAGAGGATTACCATATAGTTGCCTACAAAAATCTCTTGGGACTTGAGCAAACCCAAAAACAGTTTTGACAAGATTCTTGGACAATAAGAAAGTATATTATTGAGAGGGGACAGGACAGGAATTATTCATCCCATTACATACAGAGGAAAACTGAAGCCCAGAGATAAAGCAATACAACTCACTGGAAAACACATTGTGAAGAGAGTCAAGCCCAATACACAGGTGTCTTGACACCCAGGACGTTGCTCGGATTTGTCCAGAAAGTAATCAGCGCTGCTTCCAATGAGCATGGTGCCTCAGCCTAGCACAATTGGGCAATGCCCGGCCAACTTCAGTCTCATGATGTCTGTTGAAATCAGACTTGCTAAAGTTTTTCTGCAATGCCAATCACTAGAGAAAATGGCCCACAGGGCTTCCCTGGATCTGACGGTCAAAGTCACTTCCATTGGCCATGGGTCAGGAAACTCAGCCTCTATTCCAAGTTCCATTCTGTTTTATCTGTCACATTAGGCTTTTCCACATCAATTTCCTTCTTTATGAGTAAAGAAAAAATGAGAGAAACTTAGGAAATGTAAAATAATCCTAGATCAATATATATATGAAATCTTATCAGAGTTTCTGTCTGGTGTTACTAATTATCTAAATAATTTTTTTTTGCGGTACCAGAAATTGAACCCAGGGGCATTCTACCTCTGAGCTACACCCCCAGCCCTATTTTTTATTCTTTATTTTGAAACAGGGTCTCATTAAGTTGCGGAGGCCTCACTGAGTAGCTGAGACTGGCTGCAAACCCGGGTCCTCTGGTCTCAGCCTCCCAAGTACTGAGATTACAAGCGTGTACCACCACGCCTGGCTACTAATTACCTAAATAATTTTTAAAGCTCCTATATACATTTATATATACATATATACCCTCAAATTTATTTATATACTTAAATATATTTATATATTAAAAGGTATATATATATACTATTCTGTAAAAATTATATAAATATGTTTATATATGTATATATTTCATGCATATACGTGCATGTATATATGTGTATGTGTATATGTAAATATATATATAACATAGCTATGCATGCATATATATATCTTCCAGTCTAGATGAAAAATCTGTTTTGAAATCAACTGCTGCTTTCTCCTTGGACTTGATATATAGTCAAGCAAGCCATCCTCGATTAACACAGCTCCCTCCTGGGAAAAGTCACAGAATAACTTTATTGATTTCCCTTTACCCTTCTCCACATTTCTCTGCTGAAATGTTGTCTTAACTCTGAAATGGAAGAGCAAAAGGAAATGAAAATAAAAATAAAAACCAGTTGCCTCGGGATAAATGGAACTGCCTGAAGCTCATCCTATCCAAGCAGTGCACAGCACATGCCTGACTTCTATGGTCTAATAGGAAGGTCTTCACTGGCCTTCTACTACATACTGATGGAACACAACAGATTCACCATGATTTGAAGCTTCCATGTAAGAAAGTCCAGAATTTAACATCCAACTGTCCATCTGTCCATCCATCCATCCATCCATCCTCCATTTATTCATCAAGTTTTCAAAAGGAAACTCTCATATAGAAAGTCCAGAATTTAACATTCATCCATCCAACTGTCCATCCGTCCGTCCATCCATCATCCATCCATCCATCCATCCATCCATCCATCTATCCATCCATCCTCCATTTATTCATCAAGTTTTCAAAAGGAAGCTCTCATATGGACTATGCTTTGCCTGAGCACAGTATTTGGTGGGAAGAAAATAGTTGTTATGTCCTGCCCTTCTTTCTTCCTAGCTCTTACTATTCCTGGAATTTCCACTGATTTATAGTGGCTACTCAGAAGAATCCTCAACTGCATACAGCTTCCAAGGGATTGTGTATTTATTCCATCCTTTCTCTCATGTCTCCATGCAGAATATCATCTGACCGCAGGCCAGCCTGCATAAATGTCACTAACTGATGGGAAGTCTCAACAATGTCTTTCTCCTAACAAGTTTGATGTGCATACCACAATGAAGCCGTATCTGCTACCTGAAAGTGGGAAACGTCCCCATGTTGACTTCTGAAGCTTAAAAGGCAGAGATTCTTTTGGGATTTTTTTCCCCCAATGTGAATGAAACTAAGAGTACTTATTTCATTTCTTAGAAAGAACCTAGAGCTGCAGATACCTAAGGGAGTCATTCCAACCGAGACTAGAATATCAAGAGAAAGACTTAATCCAGACTTCTAATCTGGTACTTATAATACACGAAGTATCACCCTCACCATGGCCAGCCACAGAGAATGATGACTAATGTGAATTGTTAAGTCCTTCCTTCCGTGATATGCTACAAACAGTTCCTTGGAAAAGCATCAAGTCCCTGGCCACAGTATTGTATGCAAATAAACACAATGCTATTACTTTTTGTTCTTCATATTGGGTAGACTTCAGAAACAGTTTCAACGGATAGTCTAGAACCACAGAAAAACTTTAATCTTGCCTTTCCTTCCTGGTATTTTATATGCAATACATATAACATGTTAGACTAACATTTGGTGTATATAAAGATCTCTTATAATTCAATAAGAATAAGACAACCTAACAAAAAAGGAAAAGATTTAAGCAAATATTATGTAACAGGAGAAATTACACAAATGGTTAATAAGCACATGAAAGGATGCTCAAAACCATTAATCATTAATAAAAATTAAAATCGCAAAGAGATATGACCATATACCTATTAGAATGGCTAAAATTTTAAAAAATGATAAGTTTGACAAGGTAATAGAGGAACTGGAACTCACATATACGCTTTTAGTGGGAATGTAAATGGTAATTTTGAATGACTGGCAGTTTCTTAAAAGATTAAATACACATCTAACATATGACCTAGCCATTCTATCCCTAGAGTTTACCAAGGAGCAGTGAAAACCTGTGCCCACACAGACTTCAGCAAAAGTCCATAGCTGCTTCATTCACCATATCAAAAAACAAAAACAAAAACAGAAAAACTGGAAACACCCCAAAGTTCTACTAAATGGTGAATGGATGAACAAATTATGATATATCCATACTACCATGAAATACTACTCAACACAGCAATACAAAGAAGCAAATTACTGATACACAAAACACCATGGATGAGTCTCAAAATTACTGAGTGAAAGAAACCACATACAAAAGGGTATATACTGCATGCTTCTACTTGTATAAAGCTATAGAAAATGCACACTAATATGTAGAGACAAAGAACAGATCAATGCTTGCCTCGGGCCAGGGCCAGAGGAAGGGATGGACTTCGAGGATCAAGGGAAGTTTGGGAGATGATGAAGGTGTTCTGTATTTCGATGGTGGTGGTTTTGTGGATGGAAACCCTGTCAAAACTCTTCAGTTAAGTACATTAAGAAGTTGTAGTTTTTGGCATGTAAATTAAATCGCAGCCCTCAGGAGAGTTTTGCCATTTCTCCATGATCTTCTCTGTGTTGGCAAAGAACTCTTTGTGATTTATAAGGAGATCTGGGTTGGCTTTTAATTTTTGTTAGTAAAGAAACTTCTTTCTTCTGGATTAGTAGTCAACAATCCTGGCCCTCCACCCAAATCCAGCCTACCTCCTATTTTTTCGAGCTACAATTGTGCCTATTTGTTTATTTCCTAGAACTGCTCTTTTCACACAACATCAAACTTGAACAATTGTAATAGAGATTGCAATTGGCCTGCAAAGTCTAAAATATTTGCTCTTTGGCCATACAAATAAAATTAGGTGCCCCTATCATAGATAATGCAAAGTTAGATATGCACATGGGCTATCTGCATAGATGTTTTCAGGAAAAAGGGAGGTTTGCTCACAAGAGTGAATAAGAATGATACATTGGACTTAAAAAAAATTCATGTCCAACCATATGAATCAACAAGGACAGCAGAAATCAATAGAAAGTGAGTCAAACAGAGTTAGCCTTTGGGTCCTTGAACTACCTTGTATTAATCAAAACTATTAGAGCCAAAAGTTTTAGGAAGACTGATTAAAGGGAAGCTTGATAAAAAGAGAGAGGAAGGACCTTATCAGCTAAGCCAAAAATGTCTTGCCAAGTTTCTCTCCCTTTGGTCATAAAATAAATGGAATCAATGTCCTTTCAATTCACAAGGCAAAATCCGTATCTCCGTGTGGGACATCCTTTATCATCAACCACGCTTGGTTGATGCCGGACTCTCCTCAGATATGATGAGATGCTCTCAGGTGGGGAGGGGGTGATGTACAGGGCAAAGAACTCTTCCCTGGAAGAAGAGGACGGGCTTACAGTTGGGTCCTGGCTCTATCATTGAGTGACTGTGTGATATTGGGCAGCCTCTAACCTCACAAATTATGACCTCCTCATCTGTGAAATGGAAGCAATATTTCCTCAATCATGGGGTGGCTGGGAGGGTGCCGTGTGGAGTGTAAATACACCCCCAAGCACACTGCAGCCACAATAAATGTTACGAGTCCCCTTCCCTGTCACCACTGCGGTGACGATGGTCTCAATTCAGCTGGATTCTATTTCAGCATCCCTGGGTGATACTGATGGCCACTGCTTTCTAGAAAGTCTCAGGTGTTTATTTGGGGAAAGAGATTAATTAGTTTCTAGACGTGGCTTTAGTTTAGTTTTTACCTAGGTACACAATCTTTGTCTCTTCCAAAGAGTGTGTTGCTCTTCCCGTGTTGTGAAATGTCTGCTGCATTCCCCTCAGATCTCTACACTGCTTAGGATGATTGTGTAGTCATTGGCAGTATGAACTTAAAAAATGTGCTCGGGGGAATTTTTTTTCTAGAAAGTTCTTTCTTCTTGTGGTGTTATCAAGATCCTTCAAAGAACAGAACTCCCCCATTTTTCTGGACACCATTTCAATCTGATAAGGGACAGGCTTCTCAATATTGAAACTCATTTCATAATTCCATGCAAGAAAGTGGGCAATGAACATAGAAATATTAGTTCGGTTCCTGCATGTCACTTTAATAGCATTTGTGGCCACACAATCCTTGATTCTCTGTTCCTGCCTCAGTGGGGTCAGGATTCATCTTTGAACTTCTGTGTGGCTGTGATGATCCTGAGGCCCTCGAGCTGATTGTGCCAGTAGACAGCATAAAACTCAGCAGAGAGGAGCGCATCCACTCCCAAGACCGATTTGCAGCTGCACCTGTTAGCACAGACCCATCTAGCATGTGCCTTTAGAATTCAGGACCCTGTCTATCTGTTTAGACTTGTTCCCATCTCCTACATCGGTGCTCTGTATTTGAACCCTGGTCTGCTGCCACCAAGCCTTTCCTCCCTAATTGAACTTCCAGTCTTGTTCCTTCCAGAGAGCCCTGGCTTGCTGCTGTCCACATCCCAGGATGGCATGGAGCCTATAGTCCTCCTTGGGTTCAATTTAACCATGTTTAAAGTGGGAACAGTGGGCTAGGGATGTAGAGCATCATTGGTAGAACACTTGCTCAGCATGTGCAGGCTCTAGGTTCAATCCCCAGTACTACCAAAGAACCAAAATAAATTGGGAATGGTGTGATCTCTGGCGCTCTGCACAGATGCATGAAAGACAAATGAAAAGGAAATACAAGTACTATTCTAACCTGCAAGCAGAGCATATTCTCCAACTGCTCGCATTACTTAAGATAATCTAAACAGTGGTTTTAATTGAACCATTTCTCTCTCATTTTAGAATAGCCAATCTAGGCATTAATATAAATCTTAAGTTTTAAAATATGTTTCCTTTAAAATAATATATGGCATGGAGAAGGAAGAATGTTGCCATATGTACACACCCAAAATAACCTAAAAATAGTGAATATAGAAAAGAAAGCTACTTATCACCTGACACCTGCAAAGCCCATCTGGATACTGATAGGAGTTTGCCAATGTCCATCAAGCAGCTCAACAGGAAACCTGAACCTCAGAGCCAATCATGGAGCTTCTTGCCTTTCAGTAATGAAACATGGCTGTGATCTTCAAAGTGACCCTTTCCCTTTTCTGTGTCAACCAAAGGTAGTGTGTGTATACTCTTCAACACGTGGCTCTCTTGAGCACCATTCTGTGACTGATTGGGGACAGTGCTTTTCAAAAAATGATACTATTCCCAGGCTAGTGGACTGGAAACCCCTTTGCTCTGGCATAAAAAGTGGCCTGCAGTGAAGCAGGCAGATGGTGTGTGTATACCAGTGTATTTTGGAGAAGACTTTCAGGACAGGAGTAGAATATCTCTCTCTTTATAATGTTAACTATTAAGCTGAGTTTTTATTTTATCAGTTTGATTACAGAAATGCCTATAATTTCTCCACTTTCCAGACACGAGACTTCTAAGTTGGTTGCTAACTTGGGACTCAATAGTCAATGTGGTGAGTATAGCAACAGGCCCTCTCTTACCCAGAGGCCAGCCCACCCTGGAACACACAGAAGTGGGTAAGCCACTTCTGAACACACAAACAGCCATCTCAACGTCTCCGCAACACAATGACGCCATTCTCTTGATAGCTCAGAACTGACCCATTTCACTTACAATGTGTGACAATCCCCGCAAGCTGTTTTCCCCAGGCCTGCAGAGGTTCTGGAGCAATAAACTATAAGCAGGAGATCGGCTGAGGGGCAGACACAAGGAAACCTGAAAAAGCAATCACCAGAGTCGAAGATCAAGACTAAAGAGCAGTCAGCAGAGGAAGACATCTGTGAACGCTGCATTCACTGGCCGGCAGTCACAGGGATGACTCGTAGTTGTCAAATGGGTGGGGCACTAAAAATGGCTTAAAGAGTCTGAAGAGGCAGAGGTTGTGGGATGCCGGAATATGCAAGCTTCCCTTACACCTGTTCACTTACATGGGAGATTGCATTTCTTGCTGAAATAGGATTGCCAAGGCCTTGCTAATGTCATTGAAGAGGCACTCTTATTTGGTCATTTTACCTTATTTCCTCTCTTGCATGGACAGTCTCTATGCTCAGAGAGGGCAGGCCCATGACTTCTGTCCCATGTATGTGTTCTTTACATAAACACAATCTGGTGCTTAATGAATGTCTGGTGATAGTGATGATCAAGGGCTTAATAACAGGGTCTTCTCCAAAGGCCGATTCATGGGGCTTCAAGTTCACATCTTCCCATTCTCTTGGCACTCATTTGTGTGTGGGGGGGAGAGGGGGCAGGTAAAATAACTATAAATTGAGTATCTATTGAAAGAAAAACATAGAAAGGCTGTTCTACTTAGAAGTAGGTGGATAGGTTTGTTAGAAAATCTGCTGATAGTTAAACAGGATATCCAAAGATTTTATTGCTATGACTCATCCTATGATTTGGACATATTTTATCTTAGCCAACTTCCATTTCCAAGATTTTCCTAACCACATTTACCATTGGATGCATCTGCAAAAGTTAAGTGATCCTCAGTTCAACTGGAAGAATAGCCCTTTTTTTTTGAGGGGGAAGTTACTGGGGATTGAACTCATAGGGTTCTACCTTCAAGCTGTAACCGGCAGCCCTTCTTATTTTTTATTTTTTAAAACAGGGTCTCACTAAGTTGCTGAGGGTCTCGCCAAGTTGCTGAGGCTGGCCTTGAACCTGTGATCCTCCCATCTCAGCCTCCCAAGTATTGGGATTACAGGTGTGCCCCACCACACTGGACAGAATCTCTCTTTTGCAATAATTCACCAAGGAGTGCTGACAGCTGCTGCCATCCAGCAATTCTGCCATGCCATGAAGGGCTGTTAAAGTTTCTCCTGGAAAACTTTCACTCCTCAGAAAACCCTCTCCCTCTGCTGAAAATGGTATCTTGGGTTCTCATCTAGGAGTTACTCTCATCTCTCATCACCATTAAGCCAAGCACGAAACAATGAGACTAACCCTAACCCTAAACAGGATCATCTAACCAATTCCCTTATTCCCATCCACCACGCCATCATTTTTCCAGATAAAAGATGTGGGAGTCACCTTTGACTCGGGTTCTTGCCTCCCTCCCCAAACCCATTTTTAGTTGCAAAGTTCCATCACTTCTCGGTGCAGGTCCTCCTTCTTATCTCTGTTTCTTCCTCTCCACCATTTTTGTGGTACTGGGGATTGAACCCAGGGGCGTTCTACCTCCAAGCTACACTCCCACATCTATTTTATTTTTTTTCTTTTGAAACAGTCTCGCTAAAGTTGCTGAGGTCTTGCTAAGTTGCTGAGTCTTGCTAAGTTGCTGAGGCTGGCCTCAAACCTGCAATCCTCCTGTCTCACCTCCCAAGTGCTAGGATGACAGGCGGTCGCCATCACGCCCGGCTCCTCTCCACTTTCACTATTATCTTCATCCAAGTCCTTTGCCTTCTCCTCTTGGATAACTCCAGCAGCTTCCTTCCCTCTCTCTAGTCACCCCCAGTCCATCTAGAATTTCACCAACAGAATCATCTGCTTTAAATTCTGCTCTTAATTTGTCATGCTCTAGCCCCAAATCTTCCTTGGCAACTTCTACCATTCCACATCGAGTGTGAAGAAACTCCACAGGCAGGAAAGCAGTATGGAATTGTCATTTGTAGTCATGACTCTTCCTAGATGTGACATAATGTGACCTGTCTTCCCTGAAGTATCACCTGACTCGAAGCTGCTGGCCGGAGTGCCTTCTCGGGCTCTTGTTAGGTCAGCTCATCATTGTCAATGAGCGTGCCATGTTCTTCCTCCTCCCACGTTCCTACAGGGCAAGACACAGACGCTGCAGGAAAAGATGGGCAGGCACTTTTATATACAGTGAAGTGACCAGCGTGCCTCGGTTTGCCCAAGAGCTCTGTTCTTGACCCTCTGTCTTGTTTATTTTATTAAAGCCTTGAATGAAAATAGATTACATTCTTATCAAATCTGCAGATATTGAAAGAGGGGAGAAAATAAAAACTATGCCCAGATGACAAGATCGAAGTTCACAGAGAACTCCAATAAGAGGTCAAAATGAAGAGCAAAAAATGTAACAGAAATAAATAAGTTGTGACTGCTAGGTTCAAAACTCTAGCTGAACTGGACAGGGGAGACCCTGTATAATTATTATTCTAAAAAATTTCCAGGGGAGGAGGTCAAGATGAGGGTGAGGGGGAATGAATTATTTATAAGGAAAATACAAAGCCAACCATTTTGCTTCCAAAACAGCCAAAGCATACTTAAGCTGTATTAATAGAATTATGCTGTCTAGGACAAGGGAGGGCCAGTCACATGGTATCCACTGGTTTTGACAGCCCAGAATATTTTCAATTCTAATTGCCATATCAATCGACAAGCAAATGCATGAAGAACTATGAATGTTCTAGAAATCACATACAGTATATAAATTTGTGTTTAAATTGAAAGGGATTAAACACAATTAATTGCATTAAGAAAAGATGCAATGTCTGTGTTTTTAAGGATGATCCCAAAAAGAGCAGATTTGCTCTCTGTAGTTAAGAAGAAATAGACCCATTGGTGGAAGTTTGTGTAGTACTGGGAATTGAACTCAGGAGCATTCTACTTCTGAGCTACACCTCCAGCTCCATTTTTATTTTTTATTTGGAAACAGGGTCTCCCTAAGTTGCTGAGGGCCTCACTAAGTTGCTGAGGCTGGCCTCAGACCTAGGATCCTCCTGTCTCAGCCTCCCAAGTACTGGGTTTGTATAATGATGTTTTAATGTGTATCCCTCCACTCTCCCCAAGTAATCTGTCAATTCTCAGTAAACAAAAGAAAACCATTTAAAAACCATACCAGCTATTCACCATCAGATTGAGCTCAGACTGGTTAGTGGTGATGGGCTTACTGATTGACAAGTCATCTTCTAGGAAACTGTAGCATTAAAAGTCATCTCCCACTTACTAATTACAAAGAGAAACAAGTAACTCTATAGTGAAGATGCATGGAACCTTAAACAGGCGATCAAAATGGATATCGCCTGTATGACAACATACTGGTATGATGGACCTCGGCATTACCAAAAGCACAGCCTTACTTCTGTGATGTTCCTGCAAAAATGAACAACCTCAACCTAAACATGAAGACTGCCAGGTGAACCCAAGCCAAAGGGCAGACTGCAAAATATAGAGAATGAAGAACTGTCGCGGGTTCAAAGAGGTTGAGGAAACATGTCACTAAACGCAACACGGGCTCTTGGATTGGATCCTGAGCCAAGAGCAAGGATGTGAGTGGGAATGAATGGTTGAGGGATTCTAACAGGGTCTTCGGATTAGTTCATAGTTATAACACTACAGTATTAATTTCCTGGTTTTGACCATTGTACTGAGGTTATGAAGGTGTTAATATTAGGGGAAGAGCCTGTGGGAATAGTATACTACTTTTGTGCCTTGTCTGTGTGAAGAGTATTACTTCAAAATAAAAATATAAATAAGTCATATTTTTTTTTCAACTTGAGCAGGGATCCCAACAGCTAAGACAGCTACCTTTAACCAAAACAAATGAGGTGCCCTCTATTGGCACTGTTTAAAGTAGTTGTGTTCTGCAGTTGCTGTACACACTGAAGAATCGCTCCTAGAGGAAGGTCGGTGTTAGTTTCCCGAGAGCCTCTGGTCACACTGTTTTCAACTGATCAACACATAATCTTGTTTGACCTGTGTTTCTATTTAAAGGCATCTTATTTAATATATAGTGTTGATTTATTAACATTGAACTTGCAGCCAACAGTCCTGTGACTCACACCTAAATGCAGTTTACCAAATGCACATATTTTTTCCATCAGGCACATTCTTACACGTAGCAACACTAGCTCACACTTTACCATTATACTTGGAAGCCATTTGAAACAGCAAAATCATCCACAAAAAGCAAAACAATGCAAAAAATGTGACATCAGGTGACACAAATTTTTTTGTTTCTCTGCATATTGTTCATATATGACCACTACACCCAGCAAATACTAATTTTGGGTTGCAAATAAATTTCAGTGAGTGGGTAAAGCCAGAAATATGTGGAATCTATGGGTAATGAGGATTGACTATACCTTTAAGCATGCCCAGTGATTGTGAATTTATAAATTCTGACTTTTAGAGAATGAGAAAATAAGTATAATATTTGCATTTGAAATGATAAGCCGAATCCTTGAAAAATTAAGATGTCACCACAAATGCTTCAATTGTCAGAACTAGTAGGAAGACCAAGAAGACCCACCAAGGAAATGGAGCTTTGAACTTGCAGCCTGAGAGTATTTTAATTCTGCAACATAGATCCTGACCAGTTTATGGACTTTTTCCTCATTCTGGCCACACTGCAGACCTTTCTAGTACCCTGGCTTCTTTGATTCTAAGGCTATTTCTCCTCTATCCAATTTAGTCGCCACTACCCATGACCACAACCTGAGCTCCTGTAGTATTTGGAATGGCTTCACCTTCAGGAAATCCCTTCCTCATCACCGCACATCCCACTCTCCACTTCTGTTGAGTTTATTCATTCTCTATTTATGACACAAAAACTGCAAAATTCCTTCCTATCTCCCAAGCCAATCACTCTCTTGTCATTGCATTTATATGGTATCTCTCCTTAGTCACTAACACTTATGAAATCTTACTGATGATGCGTTTGCTAGCACCCCAGAATGAATGAATGAAATTAATTAATTTCCTTCTCTCTTCTCTCCTTACTTTCCTCCTCCTCCTCCTCCTTCTTCTTTTTTATTTATTTATTTATTTTTTATGTTCATTTATTGGTGCATTGTAATTATACATTTTGATATATGCCAGGGTATGAGCATCATACATACACACATTGCACATTTAGCCCTCCCTCCAATACCACCCTATTCCCTCCCCCTTCCCTCCCTTTCATGCTCCGGATAGTGATTGAGTCTTATAGGTTTGTGTATGTACATCATGTGCTATAGTGTGTTTCCCTCCTCCTCCTCCTCCTCCTCCTCCTCCTCCTCCTTCTTCTTCTTCTTCTTCTTCTTCTTCTTCTTCTCTCTCTCTCTCTCTCTCTCTCTCTCTCTCTCTCTCTCTGTACTGGGATTGACCTAGGGGCATTTTATCTCCAAGTGATACCCCCAGTCATTTCATAATTTTTTTATTTTAAAACAGGGCCTTGCTAAGTTGCTGAGGGTCTCACTAAGTTGCTGAGTCTGGTTTTGAACCTACAATCCTCCTATCTCAGCCTCCCAGGTACTGGGATTACAGGCATGTGACACCATGCCCAGCTATTATCTTTTGATCTTTTGCATCTTTTCATTTTTCAAACTATGATCTCAACTAATCACTATTTGTTTCCTCTGCTCCCACTGCTGGTCTGTCAATGATTCTTGCAAAACATTCACAAAACCATTCTTTTTAAATCCAAAATAAATTATCTGTTCAGCCTTCAGTAAGTCTTTACCATTTTTACTCTTATGCCTCTACCCTGGAGGTCCAATTGCACCAAAGGATCTGACCAATATTCCTTCCTTGCTACACACATCTACAAAGCTCTAGTGCAGCCTGGCACACAGATCACCTGAGTCCACAGTAATCAGTTCTTAACTAGTCTCCCCCCATCCTGTCCTGTCCACTTGATAAGCTAATTAATCATCTAAAGTAGACAGTTAATCAACCTACATGCTCCCATAGCTACCTGGCAAAATTCCAAACACCTTTACGTGGTATTCAAGTCCCTCTATAGATTGACTTCTGATCACTTGTAAAGACTTTCCTTCTACTAACCCTATCTGCCAACGACGTCTAAGCCCAGTGGACTGTTTGCATTTTCAAATACATTCTGTTTCTCTCTCATCAAGTCCTTTGTTTATTCTTTTCCCTTCATCAAGAATATTTTGCCCCCAATCTCTGCCCATCAAAATCTTTCACGTTCATCAAGGTCCAGTTCTCAAAGCTCATCTCTTCAGGAAGACTGGAAGACTTCCCTGACTCTAAAGACAGAAATATCCTTTTTCTCAGACTCACCATAGCACTTTGGAATTGTAGGCAATGCATTTGTATTGATTATGTAATCTGTGTGTGTGTGTGTGTGTGTGTGTGTGTGTGTGTGTGTGTTTTACTAAGGACTGAACCCAGGGATGTTCTACCTTTGAGCTACACCACTAGTCCTTTATTAAAATTATTTTTATATTAAAACAGGGCCTTACTCAGTTACTGTACATTGGCCTTGAACTTATGATCCTCCTATCTCAGCCTCCCATGTACTGCTATTACAGGTGTGCATTAGCACATCTTGCTGAAGTAAGTATTTTGTAATTATTTTATTCTCCTTCCTACCTTAAAGATCTTTGAGGGCACGAAATATCAAATCTATCATGCATTCCCTATAGAACCTAGCATAAAAGCTCAGTAAAAGTATATTTAATAATTAAATAATATGTCTAACACGCTTATTATGTGTATGTATACATATAATACATAATGCATATATGTACACATATATAATCTTTGTAAAACAGAGAAGGCTGAACAAGGTACAATGCATTGTTAATTAATCATATTATTGGCAGAAATAGACATAGGAAAAAAGTAGTAAATTGATAATTATTAGTAATTAATAATTAAGGGTAGTAAATTAATATTGAGTTCATGTGATAAGGTAAAGTAGAATTGGTTGAGAACATCTGAGTATGAGTGGTTAACTATTGTAATGTTAACTCTTTGGACAGGGTTGTATTGAAATCCTCCCAAATGTAGAGATTAATGTACTTCATTCCTGGGATTTCAAATAAAAGCACACATAAGGATAAATGTGTTCAGTGAATTCACCAATCAAGCAGACCATGATAGACACAGTTAATATTATAATGGTGCATCATCTAATTTGAAGGACTTTTCAATTTTGATTAAATAAAAAATGTAACTCAGTGTTTATTCCATTTGCGCAGTGAAGACTAATAAAATAAATCACCATCATTACCATCCCTATCACCATTATCATAAAATGCATTCCTTAGTTAAAAAAAGAACTTCAAAAACTGTACTGAGAAATGTGGCTCGGTAGGAAGCTGGAACAACTGTGGAAGCTTAGTGACATCAAAGCAGAGCCATTCATCATCTTTGTGACCACGATGGTCTGATTTACACTCAGTGAACAATGCAGACGAGGACACACCAGGCCCTGCCATTTAACAGGGGACATTTCTTCCCCAGTAAGTTGGTTCTTGTTGCAGGGAGTTCGCATGCGACTCCTCCAAGACAAAACAAATCAAGTAACAAAACTAAGTCAGCTCTGTGCTGATAAGCGTCACAGTATTTCTCTTTGGGACGTCTACACATTCATAATTTGTTGACCCCTTAACTTCTGGTGGCTCCCAGCACCCTTAGGTAAACCTTCAAGAGCCGATCCTCATTTGTACCCTGTTTTCATGTGGCTCCAGAACCTCGTTCAGATTTGATCTTGTGCCCTGAAACCATAGACGAACAAAAGGCAAAAATTCTGTAGATATGACAAAAAACTCTACAGGACTTACACATGTTACCTGAGTTTAACATTTCCTAAACCAGAGGTCAGAAATTTTTTACTGGAAGAAAAACTGGTTCAAGTGAACAAACGCTTATTGAGCATCTACTGTGTGCCAACCTGGGACCAAACAGATGATTAAGATGGTGTCCATTCCATCAAAGAATTCACAAAGACTATCATTAAAATAGACACGGGAACTCTGAGCCCCATGGAATATGCCAGGTGCTTGAACAACGCAGTATGTGAGCACGAAAGAAAGAGCTGCCTAACGGAAGTGAGGGGGAAACAGAGAGAACGGCCTTTGACCTGGTCTTTGGAGGGCACACGGTTGAAACAAATGTACCCTTGACCATGAGTATAGGCCTCAGCAATAGTCTAAGGATTCGGGTAATTTTGAAGCATGAGCTCTGAAAGCGATTGAGATTAAAGATAAGTCCCAGGTAGAACGTGTGCCAAGACACTGAACTGAGATGATAGTAAATGAGCTGTGCTGATGAGGGTGGTGTGCGCACTTAACAAACCATCCAACTGCGGCGTGAGCACATATACTACATCCCATACTGAATTTATATTGGAAGTGACCCTGAGACACATTTGACCTGATGCCGAAGAGGTTGGGAGTGACTTAATGAGGGTTTTTTTAAGTTCAAAAATTTTATTTTTATACATGTATGGTGCATTATAGTTTCACATCATAATGTAATTCATAGGGATAGTGACATACATGCACACAACCCTTGGCGAGGTTTATTTTTGATGGACAGTTTTTGAACATTGACTGTAGATATGAAGCACTGAGCTAGGTATAGGGGAGGTTAGTATAATAAAATCTATGTCTTCTAGGAGTTTACCTTCTACCAAAGAAGACCACTAGGTGCAGTACTGTCTTAGTAAGAGCCAAGTGCAGGCTGAGCATGAAGCTTGTTTAAAAATGGAAATACTGTACTAATTTTATGTTTCTCCCAATAGACAACTTCATCCAGCTGTAGAGATGACAGCTACCTATACATTTGTGACCAGTCCTTGGGTTGAAGGCAAAGACACACACATCTAACGTGTGTTGTCACAGTGAGAAGCCTCTAAATGACAATAACATTTGGTGGGCTGATGGACCCCAGACTCGAAAGCAGGGACCTGCTTTCCTGATCTGTGTCCCACTCTGCCATTTACGAGCCCTTCCTGGGGCTTTTAACATATACTATACAAAACCTGTAGAAAAGCTGTTCTCCTTCATCCAGGCCTGCTCTGGTGTGAGGGTGAGCAACGTACTTGTACAATAAGCCACAGGGTGACAGAAAGCGACGCGTTATATTTATATGACCTCCAAGGGTTTTCCAAATGATAAATTGGGACACTGAACACAGAAAGCACAATGGTGGATACTCACCACGAAGCCCCCATTTCTCAAGAAGGGATCAGCAACCAGACCCCTCCTCTAAAAATAATGCCCTGGAGTTTATACAATTATTTTAGGCACACAACCCGTGGGTAACATTGGGCCTTCCCATCTGCTTTCTTAATGAGTGTGTCTTGATCACGCTCTTCTTAACCACTGTGGGCCAGAGTGGGTTAGGTGAATAATCCACTGAGAAGCCCTGGGCCCTCTGAAAGCAAGATCTCTTGACTGTCCCTATATTTATTTGTATGGTACCAAATGCTGGATATGGAGGAGATTCAATTAAAAGAAAACCTCATCAATAACAACAATAAAAAGAGCTTTCAATTTTAGTCCCTGATAGAACATTCAAAGTACTACCTACCTAACGGGGAAATCGTAAAATGCTTATACAACATGGTGGGGGAAAGAACCCTTAAAAATGCTGTCCTTGCCAACACAGTCCTGGAAAAACATTTTTTTATTAAAAAATTGAGATTCTTCCCAATGCTTCATTTGTCAGATAAATGTAGCCCGCAGCACAAAAACAAATTCTTAATAAAGTTGAAATGCACAGTGATTATGTTTTATTTATTGTGCTTGTATTTCTCTAGCAATTTTTATTTTTCTATCATTCCCAACATTCTTAATTTCCCATGTGCCTGGGATAGAATTTGAAATTAAAACAATTAAACCGAATCTCCTTCAGAGAGCTTTCTTGGTAAGCACAACAAAAGTTTTCTGATTTAACAGGACAACATTTACAGTTTGCTGGTGGCAGAAAATTAATTCACTACCGGGGAATTCTGGCATCTAAAATCTACATACTGAGAGGCTGGAGGGGAACTAGCGAGAATGTCTATGATTTTAATTTACTTTTTCTATTTAGATTAAAAAAAATAGTCACTTGAGTCACCCTGGCTCGCTTTTCTCAGCATCAGTCCTAGTGCATTTCCTTAAGCCTGTGAGTGTGTTTCTATGTAAATAAACGATGTAGTTCATTTGGGGATAAAAATCACAGTATTTACAGATGATAAAGCCCTATTAGATCATCTGGTCTGGCCCACAACAGATAGTCCCTAGATAGGGAACATAACTGTTGGTCTTTGCCAAGAGGTCACAAAGAAATCATTGGCCAAACTATTTTCCATGCTTTTTGTGTGGTTTTACCTTATCTAATAGTGCTTGGTCACTTCCCAAGTAGACTAGTAAAAGTATCATTAAACAGTTTGGCTTATCAGGGAGACACAAAGTTGAACTTATCTGAGCTGACAACATTCCCTTTGCTTCATGTGTTGAAGAAATGACCTCGTTTGCAAAATATGGGGAGTGAAGAATCTGCTCTTTGAACTTCCTAAGCCATTTTCTTTCAGTAAAGAAAGTCAAAAGGCAAGTTCTTCCTGTTTTTCCTTAGTCCATTTTCACTAGCTTCAGAGAAATGAGATATCATAACATAGATGTGTACAAAGTAGGAAATGAATGCAATCCAAGACAAGATAATAACATAGGACATCCTGCTTTCTGATTCAAAGTATTTTCCATTTCCACTTTCCATATTGTAGGAAATATTTTCAAAACTTAAAGCATAGAGAGGTTTGGCATTATGGGGAAGTCAGAGTGAAGCAGCAATGGGAATCCTAAAGAAATATTGAAGATACCCGTTCTGGTAGCTACCCCCTTTATTCTGCTGTTCTTACATCCTACTTTATTGTCATTATTATTACGTTTGTGGTACTGGGGATTGAACCCAGGGGAATTCTACCTCCAAGCTACACCCCCAGCCCGATTTTATTTGTTATTTTATGAAACAGGGTCTCAGTAAGTTGCTGAGCCTGGTCACAAACCTGAGATTCTCCTGTCTCAGCCTCCCAAGTACTGGGATTACAAGCGTGTACCAACATACCCCGCTTGTATCCTACTTTAATTACACTCTACCCAGGTTAGATGAAAAATTGTTAATACTACTGAAGAGGGAAAAACCATATATACACACACAAGCACGCACACCCCCTACACACATATACACAAATAGGAAAAACTAACAAACAGTATGGAGTGAATTGGTAATATAAAAGAAAAATTAGATGTAAACATTTTAAATAGAATTATTTCTCACTTACTGAACACAACCTAACCTATGAAGGAAATCTTCTGTTTTTATTGAGTTAGAATTTCTAGCGTCAGTAAGATATTTGCTTCAAATGAGATTCTACTACAGTAGAAATGCTCTGGGAAAAGAAAAAAAAAACATGTGGACCTTCACTTCTTAACGTTTCCATCCTAAGTCAAGAGCTTACATTCCAGTTAAACCTATAACAAATTTGAGGGTTTAGAAGAACTCCATGTGAGTCTCTCATCGGCACTGGGCATACACTGTGAGCTAAGCCCCTTCCCGGGCTTTGAGAGGAACTGCAAAGGAGGTATTAGCTATAGTCCCTGCCCTTATGGAATTATGGGGAAGATAAATATCGACTCCTTCATTGCTCATCTCTCATACAAGATGGAAAGTGAGTATCTATAACTTCTGTTATCTGGCCTATCTTGACTTTAGATGGTGAATCAGAGTCAGGACAAAACAGTATATCCAGGTAGGGAATCCGAGGGCAGTTTACAGCAAGGATTGCTTACAAAGATTGGGTAGAGTTAAGGGAGACTGATGAGGGTGACAAAGTGCCCCAGGACTAATGACAGTGGGGCATCCTTGCACCTGGTCTGATAAAGCAAGGGGAGGGGTGGTTATGAGAAGCTGGCCACCTTCACCAAGGAATGCAGTCGTGCCCTGCAGGGAGACAGGCAAGGGGACTTGGTACCCTGATCTCTCTCTGCACTTTTCCTCCAGCCTCTTGCAGTTGACGTCTTTTATCCAAACACATCCAGAGGCCAGGGGACAAGAGGGACTGTTGAGTAGGATGGAATGAGGTGGAGAGGAGAGCTAGCCAGCCAGGGACTAGCCAACAGAGCCCACTAAATTTAGAACCATACAAGGTCATGGGCTGGTGTGTATCCCATACTCAGAACTAAACATTTGGGTAGATGGGTCGGTCAAGAGTGATGTTTAATTTACAGCAGAACATTGTGGTGCTTCATGTCAGAGGAGATCAGAGCGTCAATATTAACATGAGCTTCCAATTCAAGACATATGGCATAAATGGTGAGATCTAGTTTAGCCAATATTCTGCCACGATGAGGTCTATAATTGGCACTTTCACATGTCAAACAACGATACAAGATAAATTTAGCTTTTTAATGCTGACCTTGAAGAGTACAGGCTTCTGAATCACTTATAAATCTTAAGACATGTTACATTGTGTCTAGAACAGTTTGGGTTAAGCAGAATACATTCTTCATTTTAATAACGGGTCATTCGTGCATTCATATATGGAAATTCTATTAAAATGCTTCTGGGCACGGCAGGTAGTAAGCAGTTTACTTCCCATCAATTCATTTTGTACATTTCTGTTTGGCCTTGGGAGTGTGTTCTCCTTTAATTTTGCTTAATTTAATGTATGTTTTGCATATGAATAATAAGAAGCTACAAACAGATGAAGACTCCCCAGCCCTTAGAGGACTTAGAACGCACAACCTGAGTGCGCCACGTCCGTTCTGAAGTTGCTTCCTCGCGGTTGACTGGAGCCGCCTGTTGCTGTAATGCTTCGGTCTCACCACTGAGCAGATCTGTCCTGATCTGGAATTTCAGTTATGATTTGAATCCTATACATTTTATTCAAAACTTCACATGGCAACCAGAGAACACTTGGGGCCTTATTCATCAAACAATGAGTCATTCTGGAATTCCTGCCTTGTCTTTCCTGGACTTGATGAACTCTGATACATGAAATCTGGCCGCCCTGGGTAGAACAGAATCAACATTTAGAGCAGGGGACCAGCCCGATCTGGAAACTGGTCCAAGGGTTTCCAGTTCAGTGCAAATGTGGCATCCCAGCTCCTCCTCCCGGTGTCCCCCATCAAAGCCAGCACAGTCGTTTTACAGCAGGATTAGGCCAGTAATCAACAATATCTCTTCTCCAGATGCTCCAATGACTAAATAACAGAAAATTTGATAATGACTTGGTATATCTAAACTGGGCAGATAACCATGACAATGAACTCTTGATCCAGAAGTTATTTATTTATTTTCCACAGAGTGAATAATTCGTTAGGTCCTGAGGAAATGGAACATCTTAATTTTAGTGTCTGATCACAACTCATGAATGATAAAAATTCTTTTTAAAGTGTCCTATGGGAATAAAAAGTGATCACAACTAAGATTTCTTCGGAGGACCCTCTCAAGTGAATGAATAATAAGGTCACAGATACAATCTCCGTGTGACCATACAGAGCACACAGGTAATTTTTAAGTGAAATGAAGATCTCAGTATAATCATAATTTTGATTCACATTTGTGTGTGTGTGTGTGTGTTTGTGTGTGTAGTACTGGGGATTGAACCCAGAGGTGTTCTACCTCTGAGCTACACTCCCTGCCTATTTTATTTTTTATTTTGAAACAGGGTCTTGCTAAATTGTTGAGGCTGGCCTCAAACCTGTGATCCTCCTGTCTCAGCCTCCCAAATACTGGGATTACATGTGTGCCACTATGCCCAACTTTGATTCACATTTCTTATACCTGGGACACACAGCAGAGAAAGACAATATGTACAAAAGTAGAATAAGGAAGAGAGAGGTAGCAGCTATGTCATCAGATACTTCTTAGGGACATGCTTTAGAAAATATCCCATCAAGCTTTCTATTCTGTTTATTCAAAGTGTCCTCTTCCCCTGAGTTTGAACCTTGAAAGGTTGTATCTCACTTCCCCCTGCTAGAACTGGAAGTATTTATTAAAGCAATGGAAAGAAAAAGAAGACAGAGTCCTCCCCTAGACAAGGCTGAAGTCTTATCAAGCAAGATGCTACGGGAACCTCTCTCCTCCCCCACCTTTCCTTAACGCACCATAGAAAGAGGGCTCTTGTGCTGTAAAGATGTCATCTATATTTTCTCTTCACTCAAAGCTTCCTGAATAAAGGGAGATCTATTTGTCTCCATGGTGTCTTCGCCATTAACAGTATCAGAGCTGCAGGAACACAATGGGAGGTGTGTTTTCCCTTAACCTCTTGACTCAGAGATGTCCTGATGCTAAACGTTATTGCGTTTTGCATTAGCACAGAACAGTGGGAGTTCTGTGACTGATGGAAAAGGGCCGGGAAGGGCCACGGAAGCTCTCATGCGCCCCATACTGTAGTTGGTGGAGTGCAGAGTGCATAATTTTTGTTTGGAAAGAGCACAAATGGGAACCAGGGAAGGAGGTGGTAAATTTCACATATTCTCCCTCCTGTTCACCACTGAGATAATCTACACCGAGAGGTGATACTCACTGCCCGATCATAGACATTGACTTGGCAGACACTAATTTCCTTTTCTTTATTACCCTAGTGATCTGTGAACCATAGGAGAAACAAGGGGATTCCTCTTACTATTTCTTAGCCTACCCTTTCCGTGGCCCTCGGGGTTAGCTCAATGTGGTAACCATTACTGCAAACTCTTCCTTATCATCTGCCCACGTCCTTTTAACAGTATGGGGACTGAATGGGAAAGTATCTTTCTCTTATAAGACAAGAAGGTATGGATGCTAAGAAGTGAAATTTGATGCACAGCAATCTAAGATTCTTGAGTGATGGTTCCAGAATCACAGAATTCATTACCTTTGGTACCTCAGAATTTACCCAGTTCTATTCCATAGGGTTACATCTTTGGACACTGAAATTCAGGAAGTTTAAATGACTTGACTATAGCAGAACCAGGTTGGGTACCAGGACTCATCCTCCCAAGAGGATTCTCTTTACATGTGCTATTGAAAGATGTTCTATGGAATGATTATTGCAATATAAGGATCTTTACAGCCATGCTCAATACCATGATGTCTGTATCTTTAAAACCCAACTTCCATAGTGCTGTGACCTAGGGTTCTATATTATGAAGGGAACTAAGACTTGGGCATGGTGGCATATACCTGTAATCCCAGTACCTGGGAGGCTGAAACAGAATGATCTCAGGTTTGAGGATAGCCTCAGCAACATAGCGAGACTCTCAGCAACTCAGTGAGGTCCTGTCTCAAAATAATAAAAGGCGGTAGGTATAGTTCAGAGACAGAATGCCTCTGGTCCAATCCCTAGCACTACAAAAAATAAAAATTAAAACAACAAAAAAATAAAGGCCAGATTCTTCTAAGTGAGATTAGCCAGCCTCAGAAAGTGAAGGGTCGTATGTTTTCTCTCATATGTGGAAGCTGGAGAGAAATTGGGAAACAAAAGGGACTTCAGATAAACAAGGAGAGATACCTTTAGAATAGCAGAAGGGGATACCATAGCTGTTTGTATTAATGGTGAATTTGGGATTTGAGGGGACAAGAATGATTGTCAATTACATAAAATTCAGTGAAGAGTTTCCCTAAAGAAGCAGAACACATTCTCACCAAAAATGAAGACATGGAATGAATCATTTTGGAAAATACTTTACTCATCCATTACTGCTGAAATGGATACTAAGATGGAACTGAAATGGCCTCCAACAAATTTTTTTTCCTTGTTCTTCCCAAACTCTTTGTCCTGTCATGTGCTGTAAAAAGCACAACAATATGAGCTTCTAGACTCTATGCCATCTTCTTTGTTGTTTTGTTTTTACTTTTTCTCATTAATTTTTTAAATACTTTTATTGGTGCATTGTAATCTCACATCATTATGTAGTCCAAAAGAGATAGGGACACACATACACATAGACATTAAACTGATTTGAAAGCAACTATGGCATCATTTAAATTCCCGTAGATACAACCAAAGTCAGTAGAAATACGATTGTATTAAAGTTACTTTCTCTTCAAAAGCAGGGCATCCTAGACACTAGTTTGCTCTCAAGAATCACAGGTATGTGAACTCACACGAATTTACACCCTGAAAAAAAGAGGAACTTATTCTCTTGATAGGAAAATGACTTGATATCAAAAAACCTTTTACATGTAAAAACAGTACAGAGTAGGTCCTTATATGTCAAGGGACTACAGATGTTTACCACGCGAACTCTTACCCAACAGAGATACAGGTAATAAATGTGTCCCATGTCAAACTCATAATAAATGTGACAAAGTGAGGACAGTACCTTCCAGAGCCAGGCCGTGGGCCCTTCTAAGGGATGAAAGAATGAGATAAGAAGTGACACAGTAGGAGCCTCTGAGTCTTGCTCCTTGTTCTGCTGCAGAGTTTCAGGGTAGCCCGAAAGCAACACCAAACCTGTAGCTTGCTTTATCACCGACCTAGGGCTAGCTATCCTTCACCTCCTAGTTACATAACAATCGTAATGATTCCCCAAGGAAATGTTTGAGTATGAAATCAAAATGGTCACACAAAAATGTCCAGAGAGGGAGAGAGAGAGAGAGAAAATGAATAAGTGATACCTATAGGTTGCAAAACCATTCTCTCTTATATATATTGTGCATTCTATTAAACTACCAGAAATCAATAAAATGGATTTTATTACCTCCTTGAGTGCCTTCTGGCTACCTGCCTTAATTTTCTACTGAAAAGCATCTGGGCTTGGGGCAACCCCATCCTGACCAGGAGAGTGGGATTCTAGTACTCATGTTGTTCATGAGCTTGCTGTGGATTTAGAGTTCCATTCAAGGCAGACACCATGCCTCTCATTTGTGACATTGGTTATCACCATGAAATGACCAAGCTTATATTTTGATAGAGGCAATAGCCACATTATTACCATTCCAGTCTCCTGGCATTTTTCTACATAGGAGTGGAGCATATCTCATCAATGAGGGTATGAAATAGCATTCAAAGATCAGTTAGCCTAAAATCCCAAGTGTGAATTAAAAAAAAAAACATGGTTCTTGAACTGGAAAGCTTCTTCCAATGAAGGTTACAAAATTATTTTTAATTTGACGCTACCCAAGAGAGTACAGAGTGATTGCAAAAATGGTCTAGATTTGTAATGCCTTCTTGAATTCATGTCCTTTACCATGAAACTTTGCCATACCTCCCACTCCGGCTCTGGGATTGGCCACGTGGCTTCCTTTGATCAATGAGATATTAGCAAACACAAAGCAAGCAGATGCTTGTGAAATATCCTTCAGCCATCGGCTTCCTCTTGCTCTTGTTCCTATGCCTTTCCCATGATGTGCTAGGTTTAGCCTGTTGGAGAGTATGATACATGGAACAGAACTGAGTTGTCCTGGTCACACTAGCAACCCCATCCTACAGCTGACAGCCAGAATGAAAGAGTACAGGAAAACTTCCCAGTCTAAATCACTGAGCCATAGAATTATGAGCTAAATATTTGTTGGTCTTAGTATACCACCAAGGTTTTATGTTGTTTATTTCGTGGCATTTTTGTGACAGTGGATAAATGGAATACTGGATCCCTCAAGGTCTCATATTTTTGATAAAACAAACTCTAACCAAAGAAAGAAACGGAACATGAAAATAGAGCATGGGTACAAGGATTAAACAAAACCTGAATTCTAAAATACCAGTCAAGTAACTGTTCCCAATCTTACCTTTCATAGGCTTTCCTAGGAAAATAAGCCCCGGAGGTATCATGATCATTCTTGCCATGTTGCTTTGTGCAAGACCCAAGGAAAGCTAGGAGGCTGTACAGTTATCTCCCTTGATGTAATTCTAAACTATACAACCTACTACCTCAACCTGGGAACATGCAGTCACATGGCTGGAAAGCTACCATTTCTTAAGCAATGAAATGACAAGTTAGTCTTACTTATAATGATCCTTTCTGCTGTCAACTGTTTAGGCCATTCATAAGAGACAACATAGCAGAGGGTCTGACAATGGAGACAATCATACAAGAACCTTGGCTTGAGATTACTACGTCAACAGGAAGGGAGCAAATAGTTGGGATCGGAACTCTCGATTTTTTTTTTGTGCATGAAAATTATAGTAGTTATACAATGGCAGTTCTGACCAATCGAATGCTGTCTGGTATCCATTGAAGGAACAGAAAAGTGGACCAATATTTAGACTTGGATGATTTTTTAAAAGTATTAAGAAAACATGTTTCCCTTGTAAAACTTAAAAACTGAAATCTCTAAGGAATCAATAAACAAGGGGAAATGGCTTAAGCCAGAGCATGGCGAAAGGGTAAAGAAAACAGGATTCTGAGCAAAGTCGAGAAAAACAAGTAATATAGAAGCCATGTTGAACATTCACCTCACTGTATTTATTATATATATTATATAATTCTCATATTTATAAAATGCCCTTTCTCCCAAAGTTGACTGTGTCAGTACTTTCTTGTAAGTCTGCCCCCAGCAGTTGATTTAGCAACCTATGAAAATGTGTCTCTTTGTTTTTTCTTTACAAAGGAATGTGGTAAGTCCCCTGGCACTTTTAATTTTTAAACTGGGTCTTTCCTGTTTTTTCAGCCCCAGTTAGATGCTGGAGCAAGAGACAAGACTCTTCCAAGCATGGCGACTCCTACCTCCAGGCCAGCTCCCATGAGCGCAGGTCTGTATTTTCACATAAGGACTGTGGTCTGGTCTATCTCTGGCCACCTTTCCCCGTGGCTTAGCTGGACTCTGGTCTTGCCTGGTAAAGTCTGTGTCACCAAAGCGCTGGTCCCAGGCAAATGCAGACAGAGGCGTGTCTGAACACACTGGGAATCTAACTCTGTTGCACTGATTAGATTCAAGGGACAGATCCAAGTGCTGTCAAATTGGTGTTCTTCATGCTATTGCACTAGACTGCAGAAGAGGTGTTTTTTATTCCCTAATTGTTCTAACCCTGTTCTATTACACAGTTTTCATGGATTGCAGCTATTTTTTTTTTAAAGTGGGCTGCCTCTGTTGGAATTAGGCTATCTAATTGTTGTGGGGGGAGGAAGACTGGGGCATTAGTTTTATCAAACAAACTTTCATTCATTCTTCATGCCTCAATTCAAAGAATTCTTTATTTTCTAATTTCATACATACTATTCTAATTTAACCCTCATGCTACTGCATTATAATTTCTCTGTTTGGCCAGTTCATTAGATCCCGAGCTATGTGAAGGTTTGCAAACCTAGTACCATATGCCAGGCTAGTACCTGGCACATGATAGAAGATTAAGAAAAAGGGTTGTCAAGTGAAAACAAGAATGTATGCATGAATGGGTAATTGCGAATATAAGTAAACCTAAGTTAAGGGGCAGGTGATTTTTACATCTGGTCCCTTGTTCCTCCACTTGTATTGGAACACTATTCCTGGTAAGGTGGATTTGCTGTCAAGATTTCACAGGGGGGAACGTATCAGAATGGATGAATTCAACTCAGCCAGATTACTTGAACTCCTGAGCCACATATGGAAATTCAAGGAATGTTTCTGAATTATCTGTGTCTAGATGCTCACTGATTTAGAAGATGTGACATTCACCGGGACACGAAAGGAAAATATAATTTCTTTTCTTTCCTTTTCATTTGGACTTCTTTCATTTACCCTGTACTGACAATTTGCCTGATTCTGTAAATATGGTCAGGATATGAACCCTATGGGTGGAAGCAAAGCAGGAGGAAGGCAGGCAGGAGTTAGCAAAAGAAGATGCAACACAGAGAGGACCAGCACTGGTGTGCTTCAGTGCTGGCCTATCAGCCTAAACGTGTCGCTTAGACAGCTTTTAAATACCAGAAAATAGAAAAATTGATTTTTCTCCATGTATATTCTTATTCTAGGGTCAAAGATACAAAGATGCTGCTCTTAGAATATTAATGGTTTTTCATACCCTTCTGTTTGGGTTGTGTGAATTTCCTTGTTTATTTACACCGAGTTTAGCCCATTATCATGTATTAGTGTAATTATGGCTCATTACATAATTAGTGTAAATATTTGTAGGCATGCAATAACAACATGCAATTATGATATGGAATGATGTCATAAACATTCTTATTGAACGTGAAAGTTAGAAATAAATACTATTTGTAGAATAAGAACAGTTACGTATCTTTAGTTTTAGAGAATCTTTTGTACCCCTTATCTTTAAAAATATCTTCCATAGGTACTCTGAATATGTGTGAAAAGGCTCTTAAATCTATCAAGTATTGAAGTTTTAAGTGCTAGCAGGAGCAATTCCCCAATTAGGTGAGAAAGAATCTCAAAAATGCTATGAGTGTAGAGGGTCAGGAAAACATGGGGACTCTCCCTTAGTCAACGTGCTTTGTATTTGGCGAGGCATGTGGACGTTGGACATGTGACCGTGACTGATGAGAACATGTGTCTGTGTGGCTGACGTGCAGTTCTGTACAGGGGCCCCTGATGCCATCATCTGGCTTTTGAAGCCAGAGTCATATCTCTGTCCATCAGCAAAGTGGTGAACACAAAGTACCCGTTCATAGGTTCATAGAGGTGTGTTGATTGAATGAGTGAGTGAATGAATCATCATTTTTCTAGCCTTAAGGTTTCCCCACAAATAAAAGGTGGTCTTGTTCCAATTTATATGTTATTAATCACCATGTTAAATGCCAATAAGTCTTTGAAAAGTGATTCACATTGACGTTGATGTAAAATTTCAGTGCTATTATAGGCATAAGAAGCTTTTATGCCTATTAAAGTGCCTAGGTGACATTTGGTAAAATTAAACACCATAAGACCGCACACAGAAATGATTGGTAAACATATTGAATGAAAAAGACATCATAGTAATTTAAAATTTAAAGTGACTACTGCCATATACATACCATTTTCTTCAATATAAAGAAATACACTTATTAATTTTGAAATAGAAACAAGAAATTTTTTCAAAGCTGAATATCAGCCTCCCCTTCCCACACTCTGGTGAGACAGGGTAAGTTGTTTTATCAAATGCAATTATTGGAATATGATTTTTTCTGTTTAAAAAAATAAATCTAAACTATGTCCTAGGATTGTATCTTAATAAACATATTTAATAGTGATAATTTGAGAATTTTAATAAAATGAACTTGCTTTAGACCATTCTCTCCAATACCTCCGAGCTAAATTGGCTATTGAAATATATTTCAGAGCCTTTCCGGGAAAATCCTGAAATTGTTTTACTTTCTGCATGCTTCCTGTAGGGCATTCAGTGGACTACGAGGGAGCCCCAAAGGAATAATTAATATCTAGAGAACCATTCATTCATGAACATGGAAGAAGGGAAAAATACTGAACTTCATCATCATGTAAAATATTTAATATCCTGTTTCTTGTGGCCAGTGTCCAGGGCTTTGGGCTTCTCACAAGAATATTTTCTACTCAGATGAATCAAATAATGTTTGAGGCCTTTTAAAAACTTTGAAAGGGTAGATGTGCTGCTGCACCATCTGTGTGTGTGTGGGGGGGGTGTAATGGCTTTATAAAACTTCCATAAAAGAAAATCCAAAGTCACCTCTAGCCATCCTGCAGTCCTCATCTTTTTCCTGTCTTGGGAGCTCAGGGTCACCATGGATCTGTGAACTCCACTGGTAGCATGCTTACCAACAGCAGGTTAGAGGGATGGCTAGTAGGGTGTGATGTTACCAGTATCAAGTGTTTGCCCAGTGGAGGTGCAGGCTTAATTTGTTGGCAGTTTACTCATTCCAAGTCAACCACTTCAAAGAGGCATGGAAAGCTAACCCCAGTAGATTGTTTGCTTAATTGGTGGATAAAGACCTTGGGCAAACAATTACACATGACACATCAATGAAGACAGTTTCTCTTCTGGGCGTAAGGTTGCGTCATTCCATATGAACGCAATAATTTCTTGGCAAGTTGGAAGTGGAGACCTACAGACAACCCTCTTGGATGCTCTGCAAAGTAGAGGCAGAGGAAAGGCACAGAAATCTTCCCTTCTTGGTCCAGCATTTATAGAGCTTTGCCTTCTGCCCTTTATACATATGTGATCTATATGAGGCCTTCCGAATTGAGAAACACAAAAATATAATTTTTCCTACACTCCATACAACAAAGAGTTCTAGCTATCCCTGAACAGTGTGGCTCTTTTGTGTGTGTGTGTGTGGTACTGGGGATTGAACCCAGGGGCATTCTACCTCTAAGCTACACCCCTAGCCCTATTTTTTATTCTTTATTTTGAAACAGGATCTCACTAAGTTGTGGAGGGCCTCACTAAGTAGTTGAGGCTGGCTGTGAACCTGTGGTCCTCCTGTCTCAACTTCCCAAGTACTGGGATTACAAGCATGCACCACCATGAATTTCACACCGTTTGCTGATGTTAACCCACCAACTATTTCATATCGAGTCTTTTGTTAAAAGAGGCTGCACCAAAAGGGAAAAAAAAAATAAACAAACAAACAAAAAAACCCTTGGGGAATTCCTGGTGCTATGCTTGACCAAAAGGGAGTGCAAAGGGTTAAGAGTCATCCACCATCCAATCAACTTTTTACCTTGGGCTCTGTTTACAGACTCCTCAGCCCCCATTGTTGGAAGGAGGCAGATATAGCCAGTTTTGCTTTGATCTGTGGTCAGCTTGGCTTTCCAATTCTGGCACAATGGTGACATTTAAGAGGCAGTAGGATAAAATTATTTTCATTCCAGCCTTTAAACATGATAAAGACTTATAAAGCAGCTCTGGCCAAAGAAGAATCTGGATCTAAACAGGCCATATCTGGTGTTTTCTTTTTTTCCTTTTTAATAAAAAGTCCTTCATCCTACCCTGCTGGGTATTTACAGAAGTATAAATAGCTGAGCAGGTAAACATATCCATTGCCCTCAGACATCTTGTTTATTGAGATACAGACTGATTGGCCTGCACTTGGAGAACAACAGGGGGTGGGGAGGAAAGAATTGCTACAAGGTATAACCCAAACCAGAGTGAGATTGGTCCTGTAAACAAGTCACAGTCACATTGAAAAATAGATCATAATAACTTTGAAAACAATTAGTCAGGCTTCCAGAAAACAAAATGGACCCTTGTGTGCGTGTGTACTTGCTCACCATTCAACAGGTAGTAGTGTAAACCACTGGAATTCTTGCTGCCTCCCCTGCCACCCAGCCTCCTAACCTGACAGCAGAGACAGGACATAGGAGATACGGGAATCGAGGGCAAACCTATCAATCAACCTCATCCGTTTCAGAACGAAAGGTCTCCTTCTTCCACTTCAGCTCCCCCCCATCCCATCTCTACCACTTTTAAAGGATACTAAAGGGAAAATAAGGGAGTGTGAATGGATATTGAGGCGCACATAGGCAAAGCCCCCGGATTGTGAGATCGCCTAACAGACACATACCCGTAGACACAAGCTTGTGAAGACTGGCAGCACAAGTTCGGATCTACGGGTTTGTGGCAACAGGCCTCGGCATCTTCTCTCATTTGGGGGTTTGACATGTCTGAAAATAAAACGTTAAAAACATTAGTCCAACCAAAGACTTTGCCGTTCAATTGTGTTATGCCAGAAATAGAAAGGATTTCACCCCACTCTCAAAGGGGCGAAAGTAAAGTACAATCCCCCGTTCTCGCCCACATACCTCACTCTGTGATACAGCGGGTTTTAGGTAAACCTCATCATTTTACTGTGTAAAACATGGAATCCTCACTTATTCAATCCCTAACACACAAGCTGAACAAACAGATATGCATGTGGCAAATCAGTAGAATAAAGAAAATTCTTTAAATTATAAGGAGAGAGAGAGAGAGAGAGAGCAAAACACAAACACCCATGTGCAAGGTTATTCTTTTAAATACTTGTAATTCCATAAAAAATGATGGTAGAATGTCCCTTTTCTATTTGCATTCTGGAAAACAATTGGAATGAAACTAGCAAGCACCACCAACAGAATTGAAAGAGCGTTTTCTTAGTGTTAGGTTCTTTAAGCTCTTTGTATATTCTGGAGATTAGCCCTCTATCAAAGGAGTAGCTGGCAAAGATCTTCTCCCTTTCTGTAGACCCTCTCTTTAGACTCTTGATGGTTTCCTTTGCTCAACAGAAAATTTAATGCCATCCCATTTATTAATTCTTATTTTAATTTCCTGAGCTTTGGGGCCTTATTGAGGAAGTTTCTACCAGTGCCTATATGTTGGAGTGTTGGTCATGCCTTCCTCTGATAATTTTAAAGTCTCTGGTCTAAGTTCCAGGTCTTTGATCCATTTTTAGTTGACTCTTATACAGGGAGAGAGGTTGGGATTTAATTCCACTTTTCTACAAATGGATAACCAGTTTTCCCAACACCATTTGTTGAAAAGACTGTCTTTACTCCAGCATATATTTTTGGCACCTTGTCAAAAATCAATTGGCTTTAAGTGTGTGGATTTGTTTCTATGTCTTCTATTCTTCTCCATTGGTCTATGTGTCTGTTTTTGTGCCAATACCATGATGTTTTTATTAATATAGCTCTGTAGTATAATTTGAAGTCAGGTATTGTGATGCCTCTTGCATGATTCTTATTGTTGAGAATTGTTTTTGCTAACAAATAACCCAATCAAGTAATAGGCAACTGAGCTAAATAGACACTTGACAAAAAAGAAATAAAAATGGCCAATAAATATATGAAAAAAAAATGTTCAGCATTATTAGCAGCCAGGGAGATGCAAATCAAAACTACACTGAGATTCCATCTAATTAGAATGGCAATCATCAAGAATACAAAGAACAATAAATGATGGCGAGGATGTGGGGAAATAGGAACTCTTCTACACTGTGGGTGGGATTGAAAATGAGTGCAGCCACTATGGAGATCAGTGTGGAGATTTCTCAGAAAACTGGGAATAGACCCACCATATGATCCAGCTATACCACTCCTGGGTATCATTCCAGAAGAGTAGCTGGCAAAGATCTTCTCCCATTCTGATTTCAAAAGGACTGAAATCAGAATATTATAGTGATCCATGCATATCCATGTTTATAGCAAGACAATTCACAATAGCTAAATCATGGAACCAGCCTAGGCGTCCATCAACAGATGAATGGAATACAAAGTTATGGGATGTATACAAACAGAATTCTACTCTCAATAAAGAAGAACCAAATTATATCATTTGCAGGAAAATGGATGGACGTTATGTTAAGTGAGATTAGCCAGTTACAAGAAGTGAAGGGTCATATGTTTTCTCTCATCTGTGGACGCTAGGGAGTAATCTGGATACAAGAAGGACTTTAGATAACGGAGGAGAAACCCCAGTGGAGTGATGAAGGGGTCTAGGGGAGGGTGGTGTTGGGGGAGAGGGAGAATCAATGAGGGAAACACTGACACTGGAGTGATGTACATATGTGAAATTACCAATGCCAACCTCAATATCATGTACAGGGAAGGGGAGGGAGAAGGAAGGGAGCCGGGGGAAGCTCACCAACTACTGTGGTGCATGTCTGTCCCTATCACTTTGAACTACATAATGATGTGAGATTACAATGCACCAATAAAACTATTTTTAAAAAAGGAGCGAGCATTTTCTGAACACCATCCTAGAGATTTCTAGCTCTATTAAATCAGGAGATTCATCTTCAGGAGAAGTTTATTATTTAATTCCTATCCCCATCTATCCTCACCCCCATTATTGGTCCAAATACCAACAAGAAGCAAGTTTGGGTGGATTATATAAAATTTGAACCATAAAAGGAATTTCATGATTATATTCCCAAAACTGTTCGGGGGTATATGGATGAATCTGTTTCCTTCTTTTAAAAGAACTTGATTTGCCAATCTACTATCCTTTCTGCAAAGTTAGTGTTCTACATATAAGAACGGTACATCCAAGTTAATGAACTTTAATTAATGGCTCCTTTAGTGAATTTTATTGAAGACACAGTCTAAACTAAGAGCCTTGCGGGACACATGTTGGAAAGCTGAATAGTTCTCCCCAGATGCTGGGAAAATCATTTGCTTCCCTCCTTCTGAACGACTTTAAAAGAGACCTTGGAAACCTGGGCTATCGATGATTATTAATCCCGGCTCTCAAAATAATCCCTTTCTCCTTTCTCAAGAATCTGGGAGATGAACTGAGGCTCTTCCAATAACAAAAAAAGACAGAGCCGAGTTGGGGGATTATTCAGAGAAAACACCCGGCCCTATGTGGACAACCTAAACAGTGAAATCAAAAGGATAGGAGGCCAGTGGTAGACAGAGCGGGGACTGAGATGCAGCCGTCCCCACATTCCTCACATTTTGCTTCTTCCATTGCAGGTGAGCTGTGGGTACCACTGCCTGGAGCCGGCTGCTGCTCTACAGGTTGCCTGCTGGGGTCTCCACCCAGTGCCATGAAAGGGCCTGGTGGACTAGCAGAAGCCTGCTCTAGAGTACTGAGTACTGGGCCTCTTCCACGTGGCAGTGACTCAGCATATCAATGGCAAAGATGGCGCTGGCGGACCCCTCAGAAGGCAGTCCCGCAGATAGCCCCACCTAACCTCAGGAGGGCTATGATAGGCAGTTACCTCCTTCCGTGCTCACAGACAACAGGTGCCTCCACCTATGATAGGTTACAGGGGGGCGTGGTGACCCGACCCTCACGTGCCATTGGGTCACACCGTACTGCTTGCGAGTTTCCTGTATGGCCTCTACTTTAAAAGGGGGATTGGCTTTCTAATAAAC
>PVJS01005112.1:0-22594 GCA_004027185.1 Glis glis
CAGTAACACACACACACACACACACACACACACACACACTATATACATATATACATATACATATATATATACACATACACATATATACATATAGACATATATATGTATATAGTGTACATGTGTATATTCATGTATATATATATAAATGTAGTCATAAAACATGGAATGTTTGTGCACTTTACATATAAACACATAGACATATTAGAGAACTCAATTTTACGTTTTTTACAAAATTATTCTTTCATTCCTATCAGCCTCCCCAGTTCTCTGGCTAGCTAAAACACGTGGTACAACTTCTGGTGTGGTTCTTTGCATCCACTTCAGTGTATAGATGATTGTTTTACTTGATTTTCCAAATATATTGAATAAATTATTCAAATAAAGAAGTTTGTTTTTTTGTGTGTTCCTAATGAAGATAGGTTGGAGAGTTTTATTTATTACATGAAATAAAATGGAAAATGAGAGGTACAGCATTTTTAAGATTCACAGCATGGTCAAAGTCACAAAATTAAGCACATCATTAATTCTTTACTGATTTTACAGCAATGCAAAAATATTTTCACTTTCCAAAATAGCCAGACCCGGTGGCACAGGCCTGTAATCCAAGTACTTGGGAGGCCAAGACAGGAGAACTGCAAGTTTGAAGCCAGCCCCAGCAATTTAGGCACTCAGCAACTTAGTGAAAACCCTGTTTTAAAAAAAATGAAAAAAAAATGAAACAAGGCTGAGACTGTAGCTCAGAGGTAGAATGTCCCTGGATTCAATACCCACTAGCACACACACACACATGCACACAGGAACATATGATAATCTGAACCATGGCCAATGTGCCCACTCCTATCTTTTCTTTCTCTTATCGTTTTCATCTCATTATCTACCTCTGCCTCCTTCCTGTGCCTTTCACTCTTCTTCTCTGTAGCTCTCTGTTCCTTTCTCCACCTCTGTGTGTGTATCTGCTGGTGACTTTGTGGCTCCTCCTTCCCTCTCTACCTTTCTCTTCCCTATCATCCTCTCTCTTTATTCCTTAAAGTCATTACATTCATGATTTTGTTCATCCTATGCTCCCATACATTTCTCCTTTTCCCATCCTGCTTTCCCTGCTACCATCTCTCCCATACTCAGCCTGTCTATTGCCTCCCTGTGTGTCTGTAGATTCCCTTCTTCCTACATAATGAGCATCTTTATTTGTACTAAATAGTAAATAAGTGGACATATGAGCCAAGTTTTCATAATCACTATAGCCCAATGTACATGTCCTGATATATACACATGTGTACACTTTCTTGGCCATAGATTTCTGCTCAGTGTGACTGACATTCCAGGAAGATCCCCTACACAGATCACAGTCTTGTAGGACACAGAATGATCACTTTGATATTTAATGGAGAGAGACTTATTGTGTTCTCTCAGCCCCATAATGACACACATCATATCCCTTTAGCGCTCCTCTTTTCCAGCACTTTCTGATGCAGCCACAAGTCCCTATATTGCTCAAGATCCAATTTGATAGCCTCATGCCTCTCCCTGCACACCTTTCTTACACCATCTATCCCAGGACTTCTCTCTGACTGCTAAGGCTCAAGACACCTCATGACCTCCTTCTCAGAAACCATTTAATTAGATAGTAACACTGGTGCCTTGGCCAGGAAGGATGGAAGGATGAGTTAAAAAAAAAAACAACTCTTTTCTTCAGGGGCTTCTGCCACATATTCTTACAGGCTCAGATTGGGCAGTTAATCCCACGTGGCTTACATTTAGACTTAATCTGTGCTGTGCCTCTTAAAAGAAGAGCAAGTCACAGTAGCTGGGGAAAAATAGAAAATAAACAGAGAGAAAACCCTAGAAGGCGGGGACACTCAGCCTGGGCTTCAGCACTGAGAGATTGGGCTCCTGGCTCCAGGAAGTGATTGTGGCCTGTCGCTGCTGCCGCAAGAGCCCACCCCAGTCGGCCGGAGCCACCTGTGTCCCCATGGAGCAGGCCAGTAAACTCCCATGGTACCTCCTCTGAGTGCATGTGCTGGGCCGGGCCATGTAGCTGCTGCTAGTGCTGTGGCCCACATTAAGATTCCTTGTGCTCAGCACCTAGAGCTGAAGTACAGGCACACACACAGGCACATGAAAATTGGTCGCCCACAGTCCCACAAGGAAAACAAAGAGTTTTCTCTGTAGTTGGCATGCAGATGCAGCCACACAAGGGGGGCAGATCAGGTGTGGGGACCCCAGCCCTGAGTCCCAGCTACAGTCAGAAAGCCACTTCTAATCTAGCTAAATTTACATATAAATAGGCAGCTGCAGCAGCAGGTTTCCTAAGCTCAGAAAGCTTAAAGAGCTAGTCAGAACTGGGGAAAAGGACAGCTTGGGTCACCTGGGTTCTCTAAAAATTTGGGAGAAATACCATTGGTCAGGTTCTGGCTATGGGGGTAGGTTTAAACCTTCTCCCCATCATGCGGCAGAAAGGAGAACAAAAGAGAGTTCTCCATCATCCCAAATTTGATATGTATGAGAAGGGAGGGTCAACTTTACAGCTACTCCCCTGGGCCCACCTACATGCTGCCTCTGAAAGGGACAAGTGGCCCCTCCCATGGTGTGCTGATAACACCTCACTAGTCAACAAAGGACTTCTGCCCTGTGTGGATAGATGCTTCAGTTTAAATGTTTCTTATAAAAGCTTGTAAAACAATTCTAATGTGTCTTGTTCTCTTATATATTAAAAGATAATTCTAGGATTCTAGGGATCTAAACCATCTCTGGCAAAATGGAGAAAACCAATATGAATTTATAGCAAAATATAGCCTTTTTACTACCAGGACTATGGACTTTCTTTTTTTCCTGAACTCATGGATTGTTACAAATTCATGGGTTTGAGCGCATATATTTTGTATTCTAACTTACTTTTGCTTTGTCTCTGATTTGTTTTTGTCCAACTAGAGGCTTTTTGGGTCCCAATCTTTGTGGTTTTTATCTCTCCTGTCTTTACTCAGCAGCTATTCAAAGGTTAATCCTCTGTTTGGTATCATTAATAAAAAGGATAAACAGTGGTGGTGATTGGTGTATTTCCCTGCCATGGGAGACTAAGTGGCCACCTGAATCAGTTTGATCCAGAGTCACCCATGACTAGCGACTGCACAGGTTTTCCCCATACCTGTGTCATACAATAAAATCCATGACAAGATATGTTTTGGTTACTAGAAGCTCTATATCTGGATTCACTCTGGACAATAAATATCTACAATTCTCTTGTCCCCTATCTGTTGATGTTGGTTGATGTGCTATGTGTGTAATGTGTCTGTATATTTTCTACATGGTACCACAAATTGGTATATTAATAAATGAGTGCTCATAAAATTTAAAAAGCCTAAAACAAATACCTCTGAGTTCATGTGACTTAAATAAATCTAAGAACTAAAGAAATTTAAGATTTGTTCATAAGTTTAAAATAAAAATGTCCTGAAATTATTAACACTTGCCTTTTTCCATAGGTAAATAGTCAATCAAGATTATGTTTGCCTCTGTAGGAGGTTTCCAAATACAATGTTTACTGCTTTTAAAGTTTTCTCTGTGGCAGGAAAAGACACTAGCGATGCTTATCTGATGTCTTAATTTTCAGGGGTAATCTATAATTTAATATTAATGGGTAAATGCAAAATGTAATTAATGCTTTAAAATGCTCATGGCTTCTTAGGATCTAAAATAACATTTGAGTCCATTAAGTAGACTTGTAAGTTGGTATATAGAAAAAACAATATTGTAAAATGGCTTTGATTTGGGTCTTTACTAAAAGACAGCAAAGGTTACTGGAAATCAGGGTTCAGATCAAGGCTTAATTTTATATACATTGTTTTGATAAAAACAACTATCTATTCTTTTACCTAAACACCCTAAAAATTTGGAAATAATGATCAGACCAATAAAACACTCCTTAACAGTCATTAGCTGATAGAGCTTCAGATGCTAGACATCCTGAGTTTCATTCACTTACTGATCATTGTCCTAGGAAAACTAAACACAGATAGAATACTTACACTTCCCTTTGGCAACAAAGAGAAGTCACAGACATGGAGCAGTATATGTTGCAATTATCACAGCGCAATCCAGCCCACGGTCATCAGGGTGCTGGTCTCACAGCTCACTGACATCCTACCACAGATGCATCACATATGCATCTGGTGGTCATAACTAGGTGTCAGCTCTTTAATCAAGTAGACATGTCATGGGATGACATGATGATTTCATGTGGGTTCTTGGCTTCTGTGTAGAAAAGAATTTCAGCACACACCAATCAGAGATAAAGGCATAGGTTTAATTCAAGAAAGGTAGAGACACACATTCAGGGGAGGCACGGGCCATCTCAAGGGTGTGAGAGCCACAGCAGAGAGGGACTCAGAGGGGCACAGAGAGAGGCATCAGGGCAGCTGCTCAGAGACAAGAAAAAAAAAGGAGAGCCTTCTGGACCTTTTTCAATCTTTTCTTATAGGGCACACTCGAGAGGGGATGACCAGGGCCACCATGGGATGGCGGCCCCCTCTTTGAAGCGCTAAGCTAGACAAAAGGTGTTGAGATAGGACTCCCAGGAACAGGAGTCTACGTATGGCTTGGAGATGTGAAGCTGGGTGCAGGGCCCAGGAAACTAAGGTGAGCGGAGTTCTGGTGGAAGGTGAAATCACCTCAGAAATTTCAGATGTGAAGCTAACCCATTGTGATTTTAAGGATATGGGTCTGGCTCTTTGGGCAAGTCCTGGGCAAGCCCTGCAGAGTGAAGCGAAGGGTTTTAGATTTTTAAAACTGTATTTTCCTTTCCTTCCCAGTTTGTCTCATTTCTAAAATCTTATCTTTTATTCTACCTCATCAGACACACCCGGTTTATGGCCATGCATGTAACAGGCACCGGGTAGTCCACGAGATGCTCTGAGACAAATCACATAGTGAGAGAACTAAAAGGACACTTTTATTTCTCCTGTGTCTCTCAGATGAGGAACAGATCATCTGCCGAGCCTGCCAGCACCCCATTAAATACCTAGTCTTCCTTGTGCCTAAGCCTGGTAATATAGATTAAGAGACAGCGGATGGTCACAAAAAAATAAAGTGAACAATGACGCTGTCTTTCAGGTGGATCTGTTTTGCAAAAAAAAAGTAAGGAATCTAAAGTTTGTATTAAGAAAAAAAATCCAAAGCTATGCCAGCAAGGTAAATCAGCCATTTATATAAAACTCCTACCTTTAAACTCACAAAAAAATAAGATATGACACCAATGCCCAAACCTCTCTCCAGTTAAGTCCTTATAAGATGTCGTAAAGTTAAACCTATTGTTCTTATGGTTTTACAGGTCTAGGACCATCAAACACTATAAAAAGTAGAGATTCCTATTCCTATAAGATCCTGGAAGATCTGAGTCCTGTTCAAAATCCTACAGACAAAAAAAAAAAAACAACCTGTTTCAGCTAAGTTAAAAACAACTTGCTTGATTTCTTCAGGGTTTGTGCCACAAAAACTTTTCACAATGTTATATATAATGACTCATGGTCTATTACAAATGGGTTGGCTACCTGGCCTCCACTTTAAAATGCTAACTGGTAGATGGGCCAAGGTAAGGGTTATAAGAAAACATTATGGCAAGATATTTGGGTTATTGTATAATGTACTAATGTATCAGCTTTTCATGTAGATACCCACTGAACCACCATGAATGACTTTGAGCCAAGATAACCAGACTGAGCCCTCCAGCTCCAAATGATTATGAAAACAAAATGTCATATGAAGAAATACTTCTTCCACAGTCCTCTAGATCATCCATCCCCTAAGACCCTAAACTGCAATACTCTTGACAGCACCCTCTAACAACTCAAAGCAGTTAGAGCGGTTGTCACCCCATTTCCCTAACAGCAGATAGGGTCATATCACTAGGGGGGACATGAAGCAGAGCAGAGGATCTGGAAACATAAGAAATTAAAGTGGCCATCTGCATCTCCCCTACTGTGAGTTCAGGGGAGGTAAGCAGGAAGGTGAGAGACTGGTGGGTGCCAGGAAACAGGGCTTTGACCAGCCCACAGATAATCATTCAAATTAAGGATCAAATTTGTCAAAAGTAATTGGTATAATTCTGACCAATCATAAAAAAAACAGATAGAAAACCTCACAAAGTTTTAAAAGCCCACTTCCCAAGGGCTTCGAGGTCACTCTCTTTCTGGGACCTGCCCCTTTGTGTTGGGGGAGCTGCTTTGTCTTTCCCTGACTTAAAATAAACTTTCATATTTCTATACCCTTCGCTAGTCCTTGGACTTCATTTGTTGAAATCCACTGGACAAGAACCCTAAAAGAGGAGACACCCCCATTTCCCCACTGGCCAGGTTCTCTTCCTTGATCACTGTGCAGTTTATGTTATGTGTAGTGAGTACTGCTGCTCTCCTTGTAGAGATCCATCTTTTCTAGGAGCTACCTACATAGCCAGGTAAGAGAACCCAGAAAAGTAGGAATGTTAGTGTTCATTGGAAAAAAACTTTGATGAATAAAAGAGGGAAGATGGGAAGAAGCAGGTGGGCAAATTCTCCTCCACCTCCAGTAACTATTCTGGTATTCTATATGTTTCCAGATGCTCTTCTTGTAGACATGCTGCATGACAAGAAATCAGCTCTGTTTTCTGATGAGGCTAAGACTAACTTGGTCATTTGCTTTTCTTCTCTTCCTCCCTTGTCTTTTCTTCAGTCTCACTTATTTGGGTTTGCAATCTCCTTACAATGTTTGCTTCAGACTTTGCTTTCCAGGGAAATCATGCTAAAGAACTCATGCTAAAGTTCTACTTTCTGATATCAATGGTTGTCATATGACCAAGTTGGGACAATTGAAGTCTATCTACATTATTATTTTTTTCACAGTTTTTCAAACTTTGCTGGTTGAAAAAAAAATTGTATGCTAATCCAGTGTCTTAGAGAAAGATGGTTTGAAAAATCATAATAAATGTTCAGAACTAAAGAAATAAGTGATGAGAGAGGTGATGAAGAATAGGGGTGGGGCAGAGTCATGCAATTATTTGGGTTCCTTGGTTCCACTCTTTGTTTTGCTAGATACTGCAGGTTACCAATAATAAGTCTCCCATTTAATTTAGACTACTTAATTAGATTTCAAACAATTGTGAAATTTTGGAACATGGAAAAAGAAACAATACATTTAGAGATGTTTGTGTATTAACAATTTCAGTTAGATACTGCTTCCAAAGACATGGAACCCTACTCCCCCATAAAAAGTAAAATCATGAAAGGATAGGAAAATACATCTTTGAAGTGAACAGGACCAGAATTTGAAATTGATTTTTCACTTATTAGTTGAAATTGGGCTAATTACTTATCATATCTGAGGCTCAGTCATCTCTAGAATAAAGTGAAGATTAAATGAACTAAGCTTCCATGTAAAGTATGTAATAGTGCCTGACACAGAATATGTACTCTGAGCAAGTTACAGACAATGTATTTATCAGATCTAAGTATTAAACTGAAAGTAATGAATTGCATATTTTGTCAGTAGACTATAGAGTTATAAGATTTGCCTTTTTTCTGAGTAAATTTTTCAGATGTGAGGGCGATCTGGCTGTGACACCTGTCACCCCATTGATCGCCAGGGTTGATTCGGCTGATCTGGCTGGCTAGGCAGGTGTCCCCTTCCTCTCTCACTGCTCCATGTGCGGCCCTCCCAAAGCTGTGCACGTGCTCGGTCGAAGAGGACAACCTTCCCCGAATAGAGGAATGGTCTTCGGTCAAGGGTATATGAGTAGCTGCGCTCGCCTGCTAGAACTTCCAAACAAGCTCGCAGAGTAAATTTTTCAAATGTCTCCTCACAGAAATAAGTGAATGAGGTGATAAATATGCTAATTAGCTTTATGTAATCATTTTACATTGCATACATTCATCAAAACATCACATTGTACCCCATAAATATACACAATTATAATTTGTCAACTAAAATGATATTAATAAAAAGGATTTGTCTCTTTTAATGTTTTTTGAAAGCTTTAAAAAATTTAAATATGAAATCAGATATGTATAGCCCAAATTCCCCATCTGTTATACTCTCTTCTAATGCCTACTTTCTGATGCTGCTTTTTCTGTGCATTTTTTTTTTTTTTGGTGATTTCTGCAATATCACATGTGAACTGACAATAATGGGAAAGTGAGCTACATTTCTGAAGAAAGCATTTTGGCACTTCAAAAATGTGAGGTCTCAGTCCACTTCCAGTCTCACAGTTACCTACTTGTCATGCAGTTTGGTGGTTTTGTGAAGCTCTTTGTGGCTTTTCTTTTGATGGAGCATATCTTTCCCGACTCCATGTCTCATTCCTATACATTATAGTCCTTTTTTCTACTTAGTTGTATTCTATGTTTGTTGAGTCATGCTGAGTTTAAATAAGGCATTTCATTAAGGATGTTGCCATAGAGAGAGAATTGCTTCCGTTCTCCAGCTAGGAATGAGCAAGGGAATTGAGGCAAAGGTTCTGACCTAAGATACTGCATTGTTTTGGTCAGGGAGCCAGTCTTGGTTGGCCTCTGGTGGGTAGGCATAAATCTAAGAAGACTGAAGGAAGTCTGCAGAACCACAGACACTCTAAATTCCCATCACTTCAGCAGACAGAGGAGAACATTCAAGAGGCTGAGGAATTATCCCTACCTGACTGAGCCCAGCTGCTCCACCTGTTTTAGACAATACCCTGGGAGGCAGACCCAGAGGGCTGCTGGAGGTGGAATCCAGAATCTGAAACCTCATTCTCCACTGTTTGGGACCCTCTCATTCTCCTCCCCATGAGTGCATAGTGGGCTGGGATGGACGGTGAGCTTGTTTAGATGGAATTCTCATTTGCAAAGGAATAGTTGGGCAAACAGATTATACAAGTGTCCTTTAAGGCATCTATAGTGATAACAAAACAAACAAAAAAAAGTCTTAAACCATGTGAATTGCATGGGGGACAGAAGAAAGACCCTACTAGCAAATCATGAAACCCAATTACCAAAGTTCAAGTGAAACTTAACTGCAGAATAAATATAATGCACACAAGAAAAGAGAAGTTATCATCAGTCACCATTTCAAATCATGGGAAATACCAATTCCAATCAAATATTAGTGAAGCTAATGAAAACACTGTGATTTACATGGCGCAAACTTTTAGCACCAAATATTTGAAATCATTATTTTAGAATTGAAAGGAAAATAAATTCTGTCTACGTGTACCTCCAATCAACCACAACCAAGAATGAATATCCTGTATTGTTACCTAAACTTTTAGACGTTAGATAAATTATTTTGTGGAGTAACTGGCTGCTAGCTGAAATATAGTGTGTACATAAAGATACACCTTTATTTTATTTTATTTTTGGTACTGGGGATTGAACCCAGAGGCATTCTACCTCCAAGCTACACCCCCAGCCTGATTTTATTTCTTATTTGGAAACAGGGTCTCACTAGATTGTTGAGAGCCTCACCAAGTTGCCAAGGCTAGCTTTGAACCTGTGATCCTCCTGTTTCAGCCTCCCAAGTACTGGGATTACAAGCATGTGTCACCATGTCTAGCTAAGATTAATCTTTTTAAAAAAATCATTTACATGACAAATATCTAGCTGTTGATGAGAGATCTGGCTTGGCTTAAATGTTACTTCAATTTTTCTTAGCTATTTCTATGATGAATGTAAATCATAGAACTTCACCTAATTTTTTTAAGAGCACACATTGCTGTTACAGTATTTTTCCCAGCATTCACACTGAAAAAGAAAGAACGGTTATAAAGAGTACCAGGGAGTGAGTAGATACAATTTGTCCCACAACAAGACTTGGCTCCCTGCCTGTAGAAAAGAAGATGTTACTCTGCAAATGGCATTCAACACAGGGGCCCATGACACATGGTATAAGCCAGAGAAATAGTATGACACCCAATCCAACCAGTCACCCTAAATTCTACTGCTGGGTGCAGACTGCATCTGGTAAACAATAACTGGTATGTGGAAAGCACATTCAGACCACCAGTTGTTCAAGACACCAGAGACCTGGATGGAAATCTTACCTGGTAACTGCTATAAGAAAAGGCTAGCCAGGCACCATGGCATACACCTGTAATTCCAGCACTTGGGAGGCTGAAAGAGAATGAGATCAGGTTCGAGGCCAGCCTCAGCAACTTAGTGAGACCTCAGCAACTTAGTGAGAACCTGTTGCAAAATAAAAAATAATACAGGGCTGGGGGTGTGGCTCAGAGATAGAATACCCCTGGGTTCAATCCCCAGTACCAGGAAAGAAAGAAAAGAAAGAAAGAAAGAATGAAAGAAAGAGAGAGAGAGAGAGAAAGGAAGGAAGGAAGAAAGGGAGGGAAGGAGGGAGGGAGGGAGGGAGGAAGGAAGGAAGGAAAGAAGGAAGGAAGGAAGGAAGAAAAAAAAGAAAGAAAGAAAGAAAGAAAGAAAGAAAGAAAGAAAGAGAAAGAAAGAGAAAGAAAGAAAGAAAGAAAAGAAAGAAAGAAAGAGGAAGGAGGGAGGGAAGGAGGGAGGGAGGGAGGGAGGGAAGGAAGGAAAGAAGGAAGGAAGGAAGGAAGGAAGGAAGGAAGGAAGGAAGGAAGGAAGCTACTGCCTATATCTAAAGTAGAATTGATTCACATAAGTACAAAACTGTCTCGTTTCAAGTTATCTGTGTACAATTTAAGGAGTTTAAATCCTAAATGGTCTAGAACAAAAATCCTCACTTTGGTTTGGCAGCTTTGAGAGCACAGACCATGTCTTTTGCTGATTGTAAATCCTTATGGCATCGAGATTACTATCCAGGGTACAGTTAGCACATGGTAGTTGATGATCAGACTAGATTTTCCTGTAGCTAGGACCTGATAAAAACGTCAGGCTCTTGATGTGGGGAATTACCAGGAGAGGTTTCCTAATAAAGAATTGTAGCTCTGGGTAATTATTAGAGTCTGGGATTGATGGTCATCAGGAAACAGTGTAAGACTTATTAACAGTTGGTTAATTTGATTGAAGAAGTTGTTGAAACAGTGTGCAAATGCTCTTAATAGAACATTTAGAATAGAGCATGGGATAACTATTACATTGCTGTTTTGTCCCCTAATTTATTTCTCACATACAAATGAAGAGAGACTGTAGCTAAAACAAGTATCAATAAAATAGAAGAACCCACAGTCAAGTTTTGCAAGGAAAATACAATTTTAATAATAGACATACAAATAGGTAAAAATTAGTAGAAAAATGCTTCTCTTTTTCGTAAAACTCAGACTCTAACACTTTTTCCCTATTCATACAGATGACTATGCAATTTGCAGAGAAAATAAAATCCATGAGATGAAAAGTTTCACAACTTGTTGCTGTCAGCAAACCTATAATACTTTTTAAATTTTTAATTGTGATAAAATACACATAAACATTAAATTTATCATCTTATCCATTATAGTTTTCATTATTATTTTAATTTATATATATATGTGGCACAGTGTAATAATGTTTTTAAAATTTTGATGAACATATAATTCTACATATCTATGGATAGAGTGATATTTCAAAGCAGTACACAATGCATACTGATCAAATCAGGGCAATTAACTTTTCCATCTCTTTATCATTACTTTGTGTTCAAGCATTAGAGCTCCTTTATTCTAGTTTTTCATAAAATGTATAATAGACTATCATGAACTACAGTCTCCCCACCGTTTTATAGAATGCTAGAACTTATTACTTCTAATTGCATTTGGGCATAGTTATCTAACCTCCCACTACTTTCCACTTATCCTCACTTCCAGCCCCTAGTAATCACTGGAATACATTCTGAGTGATGTTAGTTTGTTTAATATCTCATATGTGGATATGAGAACATGTGGTATTTGTCTCCCTGCATCAGAATTATTTCATTTTATATAATGTCTTCCAGTTCCATCCATTTTGCTGCAAATTATAGGATATCATTCTTTTTATTAAAACACAATGTCTGTATATCTTTATGGGGTACATTATTGTATTTAGATACATGTACACAATTTGTAATGATCAAATCAAGGTAGTATGCATTTCCATCTCTTTAAACATTCATCATTTTTATGTGTTGGAAATTTTGTACCCCTGGTCATTTTGAAATATATAATGTATTGTGTGAGCCATAATGTGCTGGAGAAAAAACAGAACTAATTTATACACTGTTCAATGGAGACATTGAACTCCAAAAGTGCATTGTCCCTACTGAACTGTTTTCCTTCTCCCTGCCCTTCCCAGTCTCTGATGACCACTATTATATTCCATTCTTCTACAAGACTGATTTATGAGTTTCCACAAGTGAGAGGGAACATATACTACATTTTCTTCACCTATGCGTCTGGTGATGTGCATCTCGGTTGACTCTATACTTTAGTTATTGCGAATAGTGCAGCAACAAACATGGGTGTGTAAGCCTGTGAAGACTGTGAATCTCCTCAGTAGCTAGGATTGCCACTGTCCATGCTGATGGAGCTTTCTGGGGCTCTCTTGTTCACTCTTTCCCCTGTGAAATGCATTCCATTCCCCTGGCTGGGGAGCAGGATGGGCAGTTACTAGGGCACGTTGTTCTCTGCATGCCGCCATCCCAGGTCTCTGAGCCTTATAAGGTTCCAGCCTTCTTCCACAGCCACACTTCTCAAAATGCAGTAATCCAACTTGGTTTTAGGTCTTCTTTGTGGAGGAAGAGGGGAGTGCTAGGCACTTCTATTCGGTCATCTTGGAATCCTCAAAGCCATTTTTAAGTGTACAGTTTAGTACCTTTTAGTACCTAAAAGTCTCCACCATAACTGGGCGGGGAAAAGGAAGATTGATGAAGGAAGCAGTTCAAATAATCCTATGTCCATATATGAAGGTATCACTACCAATCTCACCAACATGTATGAGGAGGGAGAAGAGGGTACGGGGCGGGATACAAAGGGAAATACACCAAGTGATGCGTGCAGGTATATTTTTATCACTTTGAATCTCACTGTGATGTAAAATTACAATTAACTAATAAAAGTATAACATAAAGCAAAATATCAAAATATCAATTCTTAGAAAAAGAAGTAATATTTTTAACAATTAGAAATTATCTTGAGCATAATATAAATAGGAGATGGAATAAAATGTTGAAATCCAAATACACACAGATATTAGAAAATATAGTAGCTATAATCTGAAAAATGGTTTTTAGTGACAATATGGACTTGAAATTCTATTTAATCTGGAACATTTACTTAGATTTTTCTCATATTAAGAGTAAATCATTTTTCTCTTAAGCAATGATATCTTCAAATACTATTTCTGTAGCTAAGAATACAAATGAATTAAAAGCAAAATGCTAACCATCCTATGATATTTTCAGAGGAATCATAAGGATTTTGAAATCTTTAAAAATATGGGAACATTGAATTAACTGAATTCTATTAAGACATACTTTATATATTGTGCACCTACTCATTTGATCATTTGGTTGGACTTAGTATTTCTATACATTCTAGGAAACTATTTCTGCATATTATTCATGGAAAAATGTTATTTCTTCCCAACCTCCATGAAAAATTTAGGAAGGACTATATGTGTAATAAAATGCACCTGAACTAGTCAGGCGTGGTGGCACCTGCCTGTAATTAATCCCAGTACTTGGGAGGCTGAGCCAGGAGGTTCACAGTTTTGAGACTAAACTCAGAATCTTAGTGAGAACCTGTTTCAAAATAAAAAGGGCTGAGAATGTGGCTCAGAGGGAGAATGCCTCCAGGTTCAAACCACAGTACCAAAAAAAAAAAATGCACTTGAACTTAGCTTTTCTTTTTTTGAGGTACTGGGATTGAACCCAAGGGCATTCTATCTCCAAGCTATACCCCCAGACCTATTTTTTATTCTTTATTTTGAAACAGGGACTCACTAAGTTGTTGAGGGACTCACTAAGTAGCTGAGGCTGCCTGTGAACCTGCGATCCTCCTGTCTCAGCCTCCCAAGTACTGGGATTACAAGCGTGCGCCACCACTCCCGACTCTAAACAGCTTTTTGTGGCAGCCAGTAGAACACAGAACTGATGTGGTTGTAGCTGCTCCAGTTTGCTTTTTCAAATTTCTAACAGTACTTAGAGGGATTTTTTCCCATTTTTTTAGAAACCTGCAGTATTTGACTGCTGTGCAATATTTTTGAGTGATTTTCTGCTTAAATTGGGCATAAACTAGTAAGTTGAGAATGGGAGAAAGCAATGTGGGAGTATTTGATTCTTAGTGGCTCCACACAAAACCCTGTGGAGTTCAGATGAAGCACAGAAGGATCTATCCTACACAGCACACTTGGAATGGCAGAATGTAATTCTCCAGCACTAGCAAAAGGAATGATTTTTTTCCACCTAGTGATTGAGTGTTTCTTCTTATTGACCCATAAGGAGACAGGAATTGTGCACACAGCAGGCATGGCATGTCTGGGGGCGATCAACATTTCAAGGGCTTACTTTTGCAAGTTAGATTAACCTTTCATTATTGAGCATCTTTGAAGACAACAGGGAGATTCTTGTATGCTGCACATCGTAGTATAATCAGTTTGAACTGATGAATCCTTTTACAAAATAATGTGTGCGATCTGTATGAATATGAACGTCTATCCTCATGACTTTGTTGATCTTTGAAGTGACACCAATTGATAGGGACATGAATAAACTAGTACCCTGGTTTCCATGAAAAGTTTGTTCTTTACAGAACAAGATTATCTTCTCTCCAATGCTGATGAAATTAACTTGTGTAAACAATAAATAAGCAATGAAGTTTGCTGATCAGGTGTCTCTTGATCACCCGAGGAACTACACTTAGTTCATGGTTTTGTCCCTTCCTAATGCATTGTAAACATGAAACCAGGCATGCTTGTTCATAAACTTGGCTTTGAATGTAGATCTGATGAATTAGCCAATGTAATATGAAATGTTTCCTGACTGCTTAGACTGTGTGTGTATATGTGTGTGTCTGTCTGTCTGTCTGTCTCTGTGTGTGTGTGTGTGTGTGTGTGTGTGTGTGTGTGTTCAATATGAGAAAAATCACAATTAATCTTGCCACAGAGAGTTGAGAGGAAGGGTTCTCAGCTATCTAGTCAGACAGTAGAATTCAATCATCAGTATCAGTGGGTGCCTGCCACTCATGCTCAGCTGTGGCTTCTGTCAGCATAGATTTTCTCAGACTTTCATATTTATTTGCCTGTCATGATTGTTTTGATATTCAGCTGACAAACTATAGCAAATGACTGACACCAGCAAATGCCAGGGGACATCTGGAGCAAAACAAGGCAACAATTGAGCGTATTACCATTTTAAATGGCCTGTCTTAGCCGGCTGAGTGTTGTGATTTTGGTCTTTTCCTACCTGCCACGTTTGATTAACTGGATCTCGAGGTAGGTATGTTGTTTCCAGTTAGACGTGGTCCTCCCTACTTAGCAAAATGCAGTGCCTGTGATTGCAAAAGCATTGCAATTCCCGTTCTAGTTCCGGAATTAAAGAAGGGAAGTGGAATACATGAATCAAAGCCTACCTTTAACCAAATGTGAAGCATCTTTTTTCGTAAGATGTGCATTAATTAAGTAAATAAACACATGTTAGGCTACTCATTCACTGGACTTGTGTTCAAATGGTAACCACACAAATGTTTTATTTAGTGTTATCAGAATAAAATGGGGATGTTTTAGGGTAAAATGCTCAAATCAGTGAATCATAATTTTACAGGCAATATGTCATCAAAAACAATTTTTGATAAATGACTGGAACATGATCATTTCCTTATTCTTAAACACAGGACACTATATGTAATTTTAACAAATCCTAGAAACCTTACATTGTTTACTTTCTTTTACTCAGAACTGTTAGCTCTTAGTTCTACCTTCATCTTACTTTTTGTCTTTGCTTCTAATGGTCCCTTGTGTTTTATAGTTTCCTCCTCCTCCTAAACTATTATGAAACTTCTAGAAGTAACTAGAAGGAAATATAGTGAATTAGGGAATGAGACCCTACAGGTAAAACAAAAACAGGTGTGGTGTACATGCATACAAGGTTCTTAGGACAAGAATTCTTGTTCTTGAGCTTCTATTTTTGGTGACTTTTTGGTTTTAGGGTTGTGTTTTGAAAGGTAAGGTTTGCCTGAAGCACAGTTCTTAATAAGTAGAATATTATTATAAAGACATTTGTCCTTTATTCTTCAAATGATTTCCTAAAGTAAGACAAGCCCCAATAAAGATAACCAAGAGTTCTCACCAGGATTTAGGTATCAGGCTTGCAAATCAAAATAGTGCTAGCAGCAAATGCAACAATGTTCCTTCTCCTTGCATTTAAAATTCATGAAATGACAGAAAAATTAAATAGTGCCATAAATCAAATAACATATAAACATAGTTTAAGCCCACATTCTATCTGACTTCATAAGTCTTTTAAAGTTTAAGTGATTTTCATAATAGCTGATTTTTTACAAAGTTATTCCAAAGTAGCAGCTTAATATACAACTTGAAAGAAAAATAAATAAATAAATAAATCTCAATTTATAGGTGTTTGGGGAGACTTCTTTATACAGCTGTGCAGAACCAAGTGATTTAGACTTGCTCTGATTCTCAAATATTGATATATGAGAATCTCATGGGCACCTGTTAAAAAGGGAGATTGTTCTGTAACTCAGAAAGTATTGGACACTGGAATCTTAACTTTTAATGACAACCATAGACAAATCTAATGTACAATTCTTAGCCCATATTTTGAAACACTTGGTTAAGAACCTTCCTACAGAAGTATAGTCCACCTATTAGTTGCACCTGCATTACTGGGAGTCTAATCTTTTTGGGATTATAGCTTTGAAAACTATCTTAATGTTGAAGATCTCACAATTTGTATCTTGCCTTAATATATCTCCTGAAAATCAGATTTTTATCTAACTGTGCACTAATACCTCCACTAAGCTGATGTGAAGGAGACAGCACAGTGAATTCACAACACCCTTTTTCCTGGATACAGAAATAGACCACATGTCAAGGATTCTGTTTAGTTAGCACGGACCATTTGACTGTGTTCTAAATAACAGAAGGTAGGAAGAAGTGATGTGGACTAATATTTCTCAAATTTCAATTTGCATGTAAATTACAAAGGTATCCTGTTAAAATTCAAATTCTGATACATTTGGTCCAGGGTGGGGCCTGAGAATCCACATTTCATATTAAATGCAGGTGATCTGGCAATGATACTTTGAGAAGCAAATCAAACATGTAGCTCCCAATTGTGTCAGTCTTTACGTCTGCATATCCTCTTACCTCATCTGTCAGAGGACATAAGGAATATTCCTATGGATACCAAAGCACTGGTGACTCAGTTACTTATTAGACAAGAGCCTTTTCCTTTAACTGACATTGTAGCCAATTGACACTAGACTATGATATGAGGGTGTTAAAAAAAATCCTTATTTTGTTTAGCAAATACAATTTTGGAGGAAGTCTGTTAGTGAGCAGTTTGTCTACTTAAATCAACACAGAAACTGAAATCAGAGTGGTATGTTGTTTTAATAAAACCTCTAATATTTACCAATGGCTAAAAGTTTGAGCAGCAAATGATAAACTGATACTAAAGACTTCGCCATGCGACGGCGAAGTATCTGGTAAAAATGCCCCTTTCAACAAGGTAGAGGGCAAACTGTGTATTAATTAAGCCAACTGGCCATGAAGGGTTACAAAGGATGAGACAAATACTTCAAAAGGAAATTTAAAATATATGTGTGCTACTTAGAGAATATTAACTACTTAAAACCTGTCATAAGAATTGGAATGATTTTAAACTTACAAAATAGTTGCAAGTACTGGTTGAATACCTAATGTGAAAATTTTGAAATCCAAAATGCTCAGAAATCTGAAACTTTTTCTAGCTTTTTTAGATATGATGCTATACATGGAAACTTCTACACTTGACTTCATGTGATTGGTCATAGTTAAAACAGGCACATCAAAATGTTCAAAATTTCCTTCGGGCTGTGTGTATAAGGTATGTATAAACATAAATAAATTTTGTGTTTAGACTTGAGTACAGGGCATATCTCCAAGACATCTCACTGTGTTTATACGAATATTTAAAAAAATCAAAATCTGAAACACTTTTGGTCCCAAGATTCTGCATAATGTATGCTCAACCTGTATAGTATAGTATTTTTGCACAGGTAATTTTTATTTCAAGAATTTGAGCTGCCTACTTGATACTTCATCACTCCCAAAACACTGTAGTATGAATTTTCTACAAATAAGACCATTCTTGTATATAACCATAATCTATCAAACATTGGAAATTAATAGTCATGCATCACCTTCTCTATTAGTCTACTTTTACCACGAAAATGGAATACCTTATGTTGGATATTTATAAAGAAAAGAGGTTTATTTCACTTGCAGTTCTAGTCCAAGCATGGCAGAGAAGAGAGGTTGGCTACTTTGCCAGACCAACACCCTGCCTGCTGATATTCATGCTCATGTGTGATCTGCTCACCTTGAATGTCCCTGGAAACTGTGATTTGTTTCTAATTAACATTATAAACAAATTAAATCAAAGCTGGTAGCCGGAACAGCTGAAAACAATGATCATGCCTCCTGCCGAGATGAGAAGACATTCTCCTCATCCTGCTCAGGATTTCACACCCAGAACCAGTGTGCTGACTCCCCCATTCATGTGGACTCTTTCCTCACCCTGCCTGTGCTCCACCAGTCCAGTCCAAGCTGCCTCCTCCTCCCCCCACATCCACTTGGACACCTCATGGAATTCTACCTTGCTACACAGATGTCCTCACCTGCATTGGCTTCCATACCCCACACAGGATGGCTGATCTCTGAGGTACCCTCTTTACCCCACTTGGATTCTGATACCCGGTACTGGGTTGTCTTCCAGGAAAGATACCTTCTTCACTCTGCTTGGGCTCTGACTAACTGATCTGGGCCATTACAGCTCCTCTCAATCTGGAGTAAAAGCTGATCTTATTTAAGATAACTCATGTATTTACAACTGAATTTTCTGGAAGGAGAATGAAAAAGAATAGGAGTCTAAGTTGCTGAATGGCCTCTTTGTCCCTCCACCATCACTAATCTAGATTAGACAATAATAGGAACAAGAAATAAATGTTAGTCTCAACAACTTTTGAGCTAAGCCACTAATATTTTAGAGTCATGGGTTAGTATAATTAGCTTTCTTAAAACTGCTGTTTAGAATACATTTAAAACATAACATGTCCTAAATAAATGAATCATTTCTGTATGCCAAACTTTACTCTCTCTAAATATTCTGTCTTATTAAATGATAACATCAATTATCCAGATTTAAAGCCTTAAATTGGAATTAATTTTTTACTCTTTTCTATAATTCATATGCTACATGAACAAATCTTTTCCAAAAATATTTCGATTCTAATTATTTCTTGCGACTTCCCACTGGTAGTTCATTCTATCAGTATTTCTTGCCTGTTTTCTATAGTAGTCTCCTTAATCTTTGCTATGATTTGAATGTGTCTTATGCCCAATAAGATAGTGCTAAGAGCTGGGAACCTTTAAGAGGTAATTAGGTCATGAATAGATTAAAGATATTATCCTGGAAGTGGGTTCATTTTCTCAGGGTGGTATCCTTGTAAAGGTTGAGTTCTGCCTCTCTCTCTCTCTCTCTCTCTCTCTCTCTCTCTCTTTCATATGCACATACCACACACACACACACACACACACACACGCACACCACATGCACACACATGTACACACACTGCACGCTCTTACTCCATGAGATAAAGCAGCAGGAAGGCCCTTGCAAGATGCCGATCCCTAGACCTGAGCCTTCCCAGCTCCCAGAACTGTAAGAAATAAATCTCGTTTCTTTACACAGATTTCTGTCTTAAGTATTCTCTTATAGCAGCACAAAATAGATGAAGACAGTCTTTTCCCTTTTTCTCTTTATTTTTTTTTTTGCCCTTACAATTTATTCTCAACAACAACCAGAAGAACTATTTGTAAATATAGACACGATCATGTCAGTCATTCAGTCAAAACCTTCCAAAATCTGCCCAATTCATTTAGAATAAAATTCTAAATCCCAGAAGCAACTGTTAAGATCTGGCCTTTGCTTTCTTACTCTGTTTCCCTACCACTCTCTTCTGACTCTTATGAACTCTAGCTACAGGGCTTCCTTTGCTTTTCTGCAACACCGCTATGTTAACTCATTCTGCCTGAAATGATCTCTCAGTTATCCACACGGATTCTTTCTTTGTGGCATTCAAGTCTCCGCTCAAATGGCACCTCATCATCTTGCTTCTTATGCCTATTAAAATAGAAATTGTTTCTCTCTCCCTTTTCTCCCCTTACTCTGCCTCAGTTATCCTTCATTGCTTATATAAGTATCTGCTATTATACTGGGTTTTTTTTTCTATTCAATGCCAGCGTTATGCAATACTTTCTCTATTCAATAACCCCGGTGATCATAAGAGTCAGCATTCAATCAATATTTGTCGAGTGAAGGCATAGGGTGGCAAATTAAATCAGTTGCCTTCCTTAAGTCAAAAAGCCTTGCTCTTGAATTAATCCCACAACTTTTATCGAGGGTATCTGCATATGCAAAGCAAAGTAAGGGATAATTTGAGAAATCCCAAGATTTATTAGAAAACTTCTCCAACCACAAGGCATTCAAGCTCTAATTGGGTAAGATGACAAATATTTAAATTTCAATAACAATTAAAAATGTATATAGGTCAAGAAGAAAAAGAAGTTATGTCATGAGGCAGTCGATGATTAATTGTTTTAATTGCCACATTGACTATGCAGGACATAATTGCTATAATAGTTTAGAGGGCGGACAAAGTATTTCAATTTAAAGTGCTAAAAGGAAAATTTTTATGGAGAAACTATAGCTGAAAGCAAATCTGAGAAATAGATATTTATTCAAAACAAACCCCAGGCATTTTTTTTTCTCGCTTCTTTACTAAAGAAGCTATATTAAAATCAACAAAACTCCAAGTTAAACTTGGTCATAATCCCAAATCAAAATCAAATTAATGTTTTCATTTATCCTTTTTGCCTTCTGGTCTTTGTCTTTGTATGTATTCAATGTTTGCATATTTAGAGTGTCATAGATAGAAACTTATATTTATTTTCTGTTAACATCTGCCATGCATATTTTATTTCTCATTTCTCTTTTAAAAATATTATTCTCCACTCTGTCACACTTTCCCACAATAAAAGAGCTAACAGCCTGGCGTGCATCATTCCACTCAATTATCCATGTTTGTATTATACACAGATACAAAGGGAATTTTCTTCACATTGTTGCTGTTTATTTTCTGTCAAGTGAGACCAGACTCCAAATATTTTTATATCTTTCTTTTGTAATGTCAAATATACTGTAAAATTTCCTTTGAAGGCCATTGATACAGTCCCACATTATTTTATTTTGCATATGGATTTCTATTTTTATTTTTATACTCTTATTGGTGCATTATAGTTTCATATCATAATGTAGTTCATAGTGATAGTGACATACATACACACAGCACTTGGCGAGCTTTCCCCTGGCTCCCTCTCCACTCCCCCTTCTCCATACAGGATATTGAGATTGACATTGGTATTCTCACATATGTACATAATGTCAGTGGAAATGATTCCTTTGTTGATTCTCCCTCTCCCCTTTCCTCCTCTAGATCACCTCCCCCACTCCACTGGAGTTTCTCCTCCATGATCTCCTCTTGTATCATTACTGCCTAGCTTCTGCCTATGAGAAAAAACATATGACCCTTCACTTTCTGTGACTGGCTAATCTCACTTAACATAATGTTCTCCAGGTCCATCCATTTTCCTGCAAATGACATAAGAGAGGCCTGCAGCAAATCAGACTCTTGCTTGCCTGCACTAAGAACTATATCCTGTTAAAGAGGTTCTGGGGGATTAGCTCAAAAGTCTGATTGTATGAGAGATTCATTGGGACAAATATATACCTCCAGCCTAGACCTTATTATAAAGGGATGATGAATAGACGTAGGACTACATTATTTTAATCGTGGCATATTCTGTTCTTTCAAGTCGTATTTTTGTTAGTGATGCACCCAATTTTTGAAATTCAAGTAATTGCCAGATTCCACACCCTTGTATATCTACCATTGTATGTGAGTACTTTCATTTATGCAATTATCATTCCAAAATATACATGATGTTAGCCGGGTATGGTGACACATGCCTATAATCTCTGTACTTGGGAGGCTGTGACAGGAGGGTCTCAGGTTCAGGATCAGCCTCAACAATTTAGCTGAGATTCTTAGCAACCTAGCGAGACCCTGTTGTATGTAGCTAGTTGAATAACCCAGAATTCAATCCCCGGTACCACACAAATATGTATATTCATACATGTACATACACATAATACAGCTGCTGCATATTGAGTGATATTTTCCTTTTGTTGCTTTTTGACTTAAGCCCCAAACCCAAAAACTCATACTTAGAAAGTACACTTACATGCTTTAGAGACCATGCAGGAAAATCCAGACAGCACTATCACAGTGTGTCAAAAGATAGCAAAACTCAGGCCGGGTGTGGTGGCGCACGCTTGTAATCCCAGTACTTTGGGAGGCAGAGACTGGAGGATCCCGTTT